>JAMPIV010004010.1:0-44297 GCA_024509875.1 Oreohelix idahoensis
TAAACCATCTCTCTTCGGCAACAGAGGAAATTCCTTTAAATCACGCGCCGTAAAACCAGATTTAATTAACAATAATCAATAAACACAGTAACCGTTGTTCTAGTAGAAGTTGCAATACTATATGATGCCCGTTTAGATAAATGTTATCAATATAAATTTTATAAGTACTATCCACTGGTAGCGGAAATTAACGAATTAGGCCATCGTACAAATGTTATCGTACTTATAATTTGATAATTTAGGATATGTACATAAAAAATGTGTAAGCGGATTAATGTCTTTGGGACTGGGGGAATTTGAAGCCAGAGTATTATGTAAATATTTTTAGCAACAGTGCAATGATAAGGTCGTACAGGATATGAAAGTTTCGATGTAAATAAAAACCACCAATTTTAATATAAAGGAGACATTTATCATATTGTAGTTGAATCTAATCTCCTATACGATTTGTTGTATTGTTATACTACACTTTTGTTTTATTTCATGTATCTCAACACTACATGGTAATATATTTTACGGAGAATAAAGATGCTAACCTTTAGGAATAGGATAGGAATATATTCGATGTTAAAATTAAAATAAAACACACACAGAGGCACACAACACCAATATTGAGCTACAAGTGACGCATTCCACACTGTTGTAAATTATAATGATTCTCCAAGTTGAAATGTTATATTTATTGTATCATATCAGTACATGTCAATGTATTTTAAATAAGAATAAAGATTGTAATATATATGTATGTGTGTGCGTGCGTGCGAGTGTATGCGTGCGTGCGTGTGAGTGAGTAGAGAAATTAACGTTATATCTTCTTCTTTGATCCTTAGCCGCCGACTGCAAAAGCAGTCAGTGGCCATCACGCCTGGTGGCGTCTTGTAGGGCAGCAACAAACTGCTTCCACTTTGCTTAATCGGCGGCTATCCTTCGTGCAGTGCTCGAATTCTGGTTCATTCTTTGCATCTCAGCGCCCACAGCTCTCCGCCAAGTTGTTTTTGGTCGGCCTCTCTTTCGCTTTCCTTCATGGGTCCATAGCATAGCTGTTCTTGTGATGGTATCAGGGTCTCCTCTGAGGACGTGGCCCATTCAGCTCCAGCGTCTGCCAGCTATAATGGTGTGCATGTCCTCTTGGTTTGGTTTGGTTTTAAGGACTATCTTCACTGCACACGGACTACTCCATCAGTGTTCTGATATGTTCTTATATTCTCCCTTAGATCACACAAAGCTCATCTCAGTACAGTGCACAAACTCCGTAGCACCGGAGAGAATCCCAGTGTGTGTATATAGGAATCACACATTCTATAAATATTTGTGTGGTGGGTAGGTTTCTAATTTTTAAATTTTCTCAGGGCAGCGGCCTGATAGGCCTACTCTTTACGATTTCCAACTGCCGTGGGATTTTAACGTTCGCAACTTGCACACAGGATTTTTTCCTGTCGAAGGCCTTGTGGCCGCAACGTCCGCTATTTTATTTTTTATTTTGTCAGAGTAAGCCGAATAGTGCGATAATCAATGCTGTATTTAAAATGAGACTTATGCAGAAAAGATACATATTTGACTGTCAATGTTTTGACTGTCAATGTTTTGACTGTCAATGTTTTGTGGGGCCTCTCATTATTCGTAAAGGTTCAGTTTGCCATGGAGCACGGGTCTTCAACAGATGCAAGCCTAGATTACCTGCCCTGTGCCAAACATTCACGATCTTTCAATGTTTTCTTTATCATTTACATGTTTGTGTCCAATTCCCTTCTTGATTTATTTCTTTAAGCTCTCTCTCTCTTTTTTTTTCTTTTTTTTTTTTCTTTTTTCAACTTTTATTTATCTTTCTTTCCACTTTACAATAAAGGTACATTTTGCATGAAGTACACATTTTTTTTTTTTTTTTTTTTTCCTCGCTTAAGGTCGCATATTTTTTCCTCGCATGAGGTCGCATTATCCCCGCCCCAAACCCGGCTCTGGTCAAGACCACATGTCCCAACACAAGAAGACCCAATGACAAAATGTGTCACCTAGTGATCCTCTGTGCTCTCACACAAAGGACCTAATGACACATGAATGTCACTGTACCGGTCCCTGTGTCTAGACACATGATCCCAGCCAAAAGCCGGATTCTAGGCATTGGGTTGTGCAGCGTAAAATACGCTGTAATACAAAAGCATTGCTTGTTACATATGAAACCTAGCTCTCTCTCTCTTGTCACCTTTTTTTTTTTTTTTTTTCCTCGCTTGAGGGCGCATATTTTTTCCTCGCATGAGGTCGCATTGTCCCCGCCCCAAACCCGGCTCTGGTCAAGACCACATGTCCCAACACAAGAAGACCCAATGACAAAATGTGTCACCTAGTGATCTTCTGTGTTCTCACACAAAGGACCTAATGACACATTGATGTCACTGTATTGGTCCCTGTGTCTAGACATATGATCCTAGCCAAAGGCCGGATACTAGGCATTGGGTTGTACAGCTTTTTTTTTTTTTTTTCCTCGCTTGAGGTCGCATACAAAAGCATTGCTTGTTACATATGAAACCTAGCTCTCTCTCTCTCTTGTCACCGTGGGGTTTTTGCAGCATTATTAGTGCTGGGTTTAAAGTCAAATGAACAGTAATTTTGGGTCGTTAATATGACAAAGTATGAGAATATGGTTTTAGAAATTTGAATAATTTGAGTATTAAGTTATTTATTCCTAAGATGGGAGATAAAAGTTAACGAATGTAATATTTTTTTAGTAAGGGAGGGAACCTTTTTAGACTTTAAAGTAATCTAAGTATACATCATTAGAGTTTACTAACTTTGCATATCAGATTAATTTTAGTAAAGACATAGAAGGGAAATTGAAACTAAGGTAAAAATCACTAAGGGAAATAACTATGAATATTAACGCCCTTTATAGGTTTGGTGAGTTAGAGTCGGGTTAAGCGCACGAGAAAAGCGAGTAGCTCACTAAAGTAAATAGAGTGATTTTAGCAGACCAATCGTATTGTTTGATAAACAATTTTGGGTGGTCGGATAGAAAATTGAAGGACAAAAGATAATCAGTCCTAGCCGAGCTTTTGACGTAGTGAGACGTTAAGTTAGGACTCAGAAGAAACGTACCTGTAGGCGACAGATGTTTCGAGAATGAGAAGTAGATAGCTTTAGTCTGAATTAGCGGTAGCAATTCAAGGGTGATAGATTATACTGTGTATTAAGTCTAGGGTAGAATAGAGATTGTTAGTAGGAAGTGATAGGTGATGGAATTCAGATTTTGCTGGTAAGACTGCTTTTTATCATATCCTCTAAACTATATGAACAGTGAGACCCAGGGTAGAATCTTAGTCAACAGCATGACTAAAGATAATGATGCTCTCATTTGAGGGAGCTGTCAAAGAACAAAGAAAGAGAACATTATAAATGCACCTCATATTGCCTCAATATTATGTATAGTTAGAAGATTTTTCAGGAGGTATTGACGATATATTGCTTGAGGATAAGGTCGCTCACACCAGAGGGAGCAATAACCAGAAGGAAATTTTATGGAGGATGCACAGTTTGAACGAGGTGGTTGACTTTGTAATAGTAAGTGCCAGAAAGGGCAATTACATCTGATTTATTACGGTGAAAAGCTTCCACAACATATGTGAATAAATGAGTTGCAACTACATTGATCTCCGCTGATAGCTGTCACACACGCTCTCTCATGTCAGCGTAAGTATCAAGGCTGCCACAGGAGTATTTGATATTGTTGATATTTTTTGCAGGTCTGAATTTATGATGTATTAGTGAGAAACAAAGTAGACTCGAATAAGATAGAATTTGGTTCTCGAGGTTTATGAGAGACACTTATAAAATTACCTGAGAGTTAAATCAGGGCTGGAGAAAGCAATTAGGTGAATCAGGCTTAGGGGATTTGTATTGAGAGGCTATAAATGATGAACTCCATAGGAGATATGGAATTGTCGAGGAAATAGTAGATGCACTATGAAAACTATTGTAAGGGAGAATATAGTCTGATGAATTGTACCAACATGGAATTTAAATTGATGTAAATAAAATTTGTTATGTTGAACTGCATTGCTGGGATTGCTTTGATAAATGAAAGAATGAGAAATAGAGGGAAATTAGGAGTGAGAGTAGACAAGAGATCATAGAAACACCACTAATACGAGGTAGTCGCTGAGGAAGAACAAGGAGAGAACGTGGTATGGGTTGGAAAAAGACGAACCTTATCTCATCCAGGAATCACCACCTCTGGCGAAAAGGGCCAGTCAAAGATATAGCTCTAACTTGGAAGATAAGTCAAAGGAAAAGAATTTGACTACTTGAATTATAAACTAGGCCTGCAAACAGTCACCTAGTTAAAATATATTAGAAGGAACACCGACACTGTCACTCTCTCTCTCTCTCTCTCTCTCTCTCTCTATCTATCTCTCTATCTATCTATCTATCTATCTATCTATCTGTCTGTCTGTCTGTCTGTCTGTCTGTCTGTCTGTCTGTCTGTCTGTCTGTCTGTCTGTCTGTCTGTCTGTCTGTCTCTCTCTCTCTCTCTCTCTCTCTCTCTTATCCTGGTAGTTCTATAATAAGAACTGCCTTGTAATGCTATAAGATAGTTTTGTGTTATTTTTTTTCTCATAAACGTCTATCCTATCGAGTACCAGCACCTTAACCCTACACTTTGTTCCGCTGGTTTTTCTCCATCATTTTCACATTCGTGATATTGTCAGACCATTTTGATACTTCCATTTTGCATACTCTTTGAATGAAATTATGTATCTATCCGTCACTGTGGTTGATCTCTATGTTTCACAGCCATTTAATAGGACAGGCCTGAACTTTGAGCCGAAGAGTTGTTGCGAGTATGGAAAATAGAGAATGTGAGAATGTAGACAGAAAATGAATGAGTAATGTGAAAGTAGAGAAAATAGAGTCACTAATGAAATTATGGTGAGACACGACTTCTGGAGAGTAGTGAGATATGTACTGATCTCTAAAGGTTTACTTCTCCACCACATTCCGACTGTGTTTAAGATGTCAATCTCTCACTCGTCCTCCAAATGCTAAATAGAATACTCTACTACAGTAAGGACACACAGCAAAACATCAAGTGACGAATAGAAGAGATTCTGACCACGGATCACATATAAATATGTTTATTAAGAAAACCACAACATGAATCCAAAACAAAAAAAAATAATGTCTTTGCGATCTCTGAAGGCTAGTTTTATCACAACCACAGATAAAATTAACACATCACTTCGCTCAATCACACCAGCAAGCGTCTCCGTCTCACGCCCACACCAGGAAACACTCGTACACTTCCTTACACAAATGTACTGTCCAATTAAAGGGTTAGGCCCCATGCTCTCGATAATGAGAACGGCCAGTCCTCTAATGTTGACAATGCTTGGCAGGTAATCTTCTCCTCCACTAGGAAAACACACAGTTCCACCTAAGTTTGGTATACTAAGGCTATTGAGATAAGCTCCCTCTGGAACAGCTTAATAAATCCTAGAGGTTAACACTCTCTGTTGTGGGTGGTCACTGTTGAGGATTGTTTCATGTCTGCAGCATGGAGCGGTCCTCAAATGAATATATAATATCGACCGATGTCGAGAGTTGTTGCATGTGTGCAGGCATTTGGATTTTGATATCGATCCGAATGATTGCACCGTGAGACACTTCAACTAAATATATATTAACGACGTAGGATGCATATCTCTATGCATGACGCGTAGGACTTAGTAACGTCATTCGAATCGTGGGTTTTGACCCCAACGGCAGTGTGTTTTACAAGTGTGGCCTAGCCACTATGATATGCGTGGTATAACCACTGAGGATTGTGTGGCATTGTCCACTGAACTTATATGTGTGGCTGGGAAGCCAATTTAGCAGTGTGTTCTTGGATCAAACGTAAGTCGTGTCGTTCGTAACGCAGTTTGTATATATGGCGGATTAACCTGGCAGTGTATGCCAAATGAACATTCGGAACTAGCAGCAGGAATAAGACTAGTGTAAACGAATATTATATAGCTAGCAGTAGATGTAAGCCTAGCGTAAGAAGGATATTGCAAAACTAGCAGTAGAAGTAAGTCTAGTGGGAAAAGGGCTATTATTAAACTAGCAATAGGAGTAAGTCTAGTTAGCCTAGGAATTTATGCCACGGGATGTTGGCCGAAAGAAACTGACCGTTAAACAGAACTATATAGTAGTGAACATGTGATTTAATGAAGAATAAGAACTCATTCGACACGTACATGAGCAGACACAACTATAAGTCGTCAACACCTGGTCTTATTAAATGCCGTATTCTGAGTTCAATTCCATACTGTTTTATTCAACCATAATGACCAGTGACACTTAATTGCCTAAACACGCTGCATCTCACACTGCTGATATTTAATAAGGCAATAACAGACAGGTCAGTCAATACTCATAATCTTAATATGAAGCATGTTCCAGTATCAACGCATCACACGGGTTACTAGAGACAATATCGATACTAACGTAGCGCCTAACGGAATCCTGTAAAATAGATAAATGAACCCGGCGGACTTTGACATTCTAAGATCAGAATACGCACGCAACATCTTGGTCATCCAAAGTATATAGAGCCTTAACCTAAACTGGTGTCGGAGGTTGTCTTAGTCCGTAACAGCCACCACAAATAAGCGAATAAAATTAAACAATGCTGAGACGATTGCGCTCACTGCTCGACATATGTAACTCCAACCCGAATCAGTGATTTCAGCTGGCAAAAGGAATATTTCTATGAGAGCCCTAAGGGATGAGCCTCTATTTGTTGGCTAAAGGTGACTAGAGCTTCAGGCAGGTGACTATTACTGGCAAGGTGACAATTTTCTGCAAAATACTCCAGTCTATTCCTGGTTTACCGGCTTTCAATGGGTCTGACAAAGTTGCCGACACGCTTGGAAGGCAAAGGTGGCAGCCCGTCTGGCTGGAGATGTATGTCCTGCTAAAGGCTGTAAGTATTTTACTCCAAAGTGACAGGCCGTAATTGGGTCTGACGAGATTGCCCCGAAGAATGGATGGCAACGGCAACAGTCCGTAGGCATTGGCGATATATATTAGCAGTAGATATATTTACGAAGTGACAAATATCAAGTAAATGCCAGGTGGGCCCTTGACGACGTAAGGTTCCTCAAATACAAGTAAGAGAGCACAAATTACAGGCTGTGACCACGCTCTGCGAAAATACAAAACAAGTCAAAAATGTCATTTAACAATTGTACAGCCGTCTCACACCACCGTACTTCCCCCGCCCTGCTTCCTACCCATTCACGCAAGTAAACCAGCCCTGCGTGAATCGCTCTGCAAGACGCGCGAAGATTCACACATTAAGTATCCAACCATTACATGTAAATTATAAACTAAGATAAATACCGAAATGGGAATAGAGTACGAGTCCGAGTGGTATTAACCCAACATTAGAATTGCCATTGCGTGAAATTACAAAATAGCTGTGCACTCAAACCCAATATATTTCATGTAGCAAACATCTTTACAGAATTATGTATACACATGTCCAAAATAGAAAATACAACGTGAAAAAAAAAATGATATACATTCGGCTCACTTTTCTGTCTTTCGAAAAATCCCCTCTGGGCGTAACTCTTAGCGGAGTCTAAAAAGCCTGCAACAATCAGCCACACCCTCTTGCAGTGATAATTTCCATGGCAATTTGTTGTACATGATGAGATTGCCAGCCCAATGCACAGAATGGTATTAGTAGCTTTGTACGTCACGCCCGAGGGCGCTGAAGTCCTATTCTTTCTTTGTCTTCAGGAACCCCTGGGAACTACACGGGGCGAAGAGTTGAATCATCATCATTATTATCATCATTATTAGTATCATCATTATTATTATTATCATCATCATTATTATCATCATTATTAGTATAATCATTATTATCATTATCATCATCATCATCATCATCATTATTATCATCATCATTATCATCATCATTATTATCATCATCATTATCATCATCATCATTATCATCATCATTATTATCATCATTATAATCATCGTTATCATCATCATTATAATCATCATCATTATCATCATCATTATCATCATCATTATCATTATCATCACCCTTATCATTATTATTATCATTTTTATTATCATCATCATTATCATCATTATTAGTATCATCATTATTATTATCATCATCCTCATCATCATTATCATCTTCACTATCATCATCATCATCACTTTCCTTTACGCTACTTATGGAAAATGGAACCAACACTGCAGCCGGTCCCCTTGCAGACAAACCACTACCTATCACCCGCCTGCTGTTGCAACATTGGGTTTCTGTGGTCATTATTTTTATATGATGATGTTACTAACTCATGCACAGACGCATATATTAGTAGCCCCTTGTACGACACGTCTGAGGATGCTGTAGTCCAATTCCCCGGGACTACACGGGGCCCAGAGTTTTGAATTATGAATATAATATTAGTTTCACTCGACGGTACTGGCCGATATTCTGGGGATAACCAGAAATAACCATCTCCAGTATGACCTGTGTACAGATGTATCCGTGTCCTGTAAAATATTTCTGTTGCATGAGCATTTCTTTACTCTAACTTTGTTCAATTACTTACTTACTTAGTCGTTCCCCTTCTACCATGAGGTTGTAAGTTTTTGGAAGAGAGAGCACAACAGACTATCCTATCGCTGTCTTCTTCCTGGCCTGGTTCCATTCTAGTCCTCGGTCCTTCAAAGATTGTCTAATGTTGTCCTCCCAGCGAACTCTGGGTCGTCCTGGAGGTCTGGATCCCTGGCTCTTTGTTTCCCATGCTTGTCGTGGTAGCCGATCTTCTCCCATTCTGCAGACATGGCCAAACCATCTTAGTTGGGACTGTTCTACTTAGGTCTGCAGGGGTGGGATTTTAGGCCTTGACGTATCGTCTGGTTGCGGACCATGTCTCTTCTTGTTACTTCAACCACTTTCCTCAGATACCTCATTTCTGAGGTTGGATCTGGCTTTTGTGGGTTGTAGTCATTGCCCACGACTCGCATCCATATGTCAAGACTGGGACATAGGTGGAGCGGTATACAGCCATCTTCGTTTTCTTACCAACCTCTCTCTTGCTGAGGAATCCTCGATTTATGGCCTGAAAAAGTCTCACAGCTGCTGCTTTTCGAGTGGCTAACTCTTCTTTGATGCCTCCCTTTCGGTCTATAATAGCTCCGAGATATTTAAAGTGGTCGACCTGCTCTAGGACCTGTTCTCCCAGCTTAATCTGATGTCTTCTTTCTTCTCGTGATATCACCATGGATTTTGTTTTAGAGCTGCTTATGACCATCCCTCTCTTCTCCAGCTCTTCCTTCCAGACTTGCAGGTTGGATTGGAGATGTGCCTCTGCTTTAGCAATCAGGGCAACATCATCAGCAAATGCCAGCTCTGAAATACATACCTGTCTCATCTTCCAGTACCCCACTGAATACTTTCTTGTTCTCTCCTTACATGCCTTGATGACATCGTCCATAAGGAGTATGAAGAGGTAAGGTGATAGGATATCACCGTGCCTTACACCAGTGGTGGTCCTGAACTCTTCTGACTTATGGTTTGCTGTCCTCACATAATTTCTGCAAGACTTGTAGAAGCTCTGTATAGCATCCTTGCCTAAACAGTACACCCCAAAGTTTGCTCCAGGGGACCATGTCAAAACGCCTTTTCCAGATCTATGAAACAAAGATGGATCTCACTCTCATACTCAAGGGCCTTTTCACTCAGTTGTCAATTTCTTTTGTCAATTACAAATAAAAAAAAGTAATTAAATTAAATTATGCATCATCTTTAAATTACTAATTGTCTAAGAAACGAACACCGAAAAAACCCTCCCATATTTTAGTGAAAATACGAAAAAAATATCTTCGCACAGATCAATGAAAACTAACTTTAGCACCTATTTTTAAAAATCACTCAGGCCGTTTAATTTTATAGTGGTGCTTTGACTTGTGATCATAAGTCATGATAAGTCTGGCTAAAGAGATGAAGTTGACATACAATGGAACGGAATGAAAATGACCATAAAAGAATTAGTGTCGCCATCTGGACATCTGTTAAGGGAGACTAAAAGTGCCCCGAGTTGTCTACGTTGCCTAGGAATATTTGGTTTGGTCTCAGCTTTTATAACATACAATAGCAGATCCCGATATTAACGGGTCACTCGAAATATGTAGTGCCCAACGTATACAATTTCTAATTCAATTCTTGAATATCAGCGCTGAAGAGCCACCAAACTAAAAGGATTGAAAGATCTGATAATCTCCCTTGAAAGACTGGCCGAATGCTTCAAGAAGTGCACTATCCAGTGGATACCAGCCCATTGCAACATACCAGGAAATGAAGAGGCAGATAGACTTGCTAAAGAAGGAGGTGCCTTACAGCAAAATGATATAGAGACAACTTACGCAACGGCAAAGACCACTATAAAGGCTACATTCAAGTCCAAATGACAAAGCGAGCACCCAGGACATTTGAAAAGTGACGCATATCATCAACTATCCAGAAAAGAACAGGTCATCATTTTTCGACTGCGCACTGGGCACAACAGATTGAGATACCATCTGTACCACAAATACAAAATTGGTGCAACAGATCTCTGCACCTGCGGTACCAGCCCGATGACAGTCGACACCTGCTGCAGTACTGCCCAACCTACAGTAATGAACGGGGTAGCATATGGCAACAACCTACTTCTGTCAACGAAAAACTGTTTGGAGATGTCGGGAACCTTGAGTTGACTGCTGCCTTTATTAGAGTTATTAATGTGGAAGTCTGAAGGCGAACGAGGAAGAAGAAGAAGAAGAAGAAGAATTAAAGTCCAATTGGCAAAAAACAATTTCTTCAAGAACTTCACTCTATTAATATATGTCACAAGGTTTCTGGGGAACTGTCATCATATCAGAATCCTGGTAAACGGCAACACTTCACCACCATTAAATGTCACAGCGCCTCCGTTTCGTCTTTAGACCTCTAACCTCACATGTAACAGCGTCTTTCAATATGTCTCTGTCACCTTGTTGGCCCGTGTTTTGTAGTGATTGTATAGTGGTTAATTTATTGGTGGACAGTGGTGGGTGAATGGAGAATTCAATTTTAACAACCTCAACATGTTGGACCAATGAATCAAAAATTAAGACCCCAATAGAGTCACACAGTGAAGACACAGTCTCTCTAAAAGTTAACAGTTCTTTATTTAGTTCCAGTTCAAGTTTTAGGTTGCTTCAGAATCTGACCTGTTCTTTCACACCATTAGACATCATTCATTATGTAGGGTTCTCCCCTCCCGAGATCCTTGGATAGGCGTTCGTCTTAACCATTGTTTGACATACAGGTCACCTTTTTTTCCTCACTTCTTTCTTTGTCTAACGCTCTTCATCAATAACGGACTTACCCCCTTCTATTCGTTTCTTGGTTGTTCAAGATGTTGTTACTTCATGTTTGTGGGCCAGGCGGCCATAATAGGTTTAATTATCATCTGGTTTATTCCTCAGTTCTTTCATTTTCTTGGTCTTTTCTTCTTGACTAGATGAGACGGCCTTCTGGTTCGTTCTTCATCTTGTAACCTTGTCAGTGTGTCTCTGTGTGTGTCGTCATCGTTGTTCCATGTGACATGGTTGGTCTCTCGAATCCTTCGCCTTTTCGCAACCCGCATCGAGAGTATTTCTTCCCTCCTTCTAGTCGGTCACTTATTCCTTTTTCTTTCGTCATATCGACCAGTATGTCACTGCTCCTGTGACATATACACCCCAGGGTCCCTCAAGAAAAAGAAAATGATGTCTAAAGCGTCATTCTTCTCCAGCCCTATCTCTCACAGATCCCTTACATTTCCCTTCCTACTACTACCCATAACCAACTATAATAAACTAAATTCTTACAAATGCTAATACTTAAGCAATAACATGATTAACTTCTTAATTATCAATTTAACCTATAATTTACAACACGTTTACCTTCTCAATTTAATATACAACAATTGCCACTCACTTATAGCTCAGCCCTCACCCTACACTCGTCTCTCGCCGCGACCACAACTCAGCCCCTCAACTTATACTCATTTCTCCTAACGACTTGTATTCCCACTAAGGAACACAACTCTCACCGGTCCCTCCTTTTGTGTTGCTCTTTACTTCTATGGTCCTCCTCCTGTCATTCCGCCACTGCATCTATGTTTTCACCCTTTGCTCTGCGGTATGTGCATTATCGTTTTCCCCAACTCAGCTCACACAAGTCCGTTTGGACCCTATTTATGCCCTTATACAAGAATTAGCTATCGCCCCATCTTGTACTTATAACTGCCATAAGCAGTCCTCAATATTCTCTCATTCCTCTTTCCTTTCTTAATCCTGCCCGTTATCGCATTTCGTTCTCTATACTCCTCTCACAATTTTACTTCACACCCTGGGTTTCGGAGAAGCCTATCTCCTCACAAGTCTCTACAAGACCTCAGCAATCACCGCAACATCTCTGTTTTCCACACTACCACTTAATCTCGTTCCCTCTCTGGAACTATCTTTCCTAATTTTACCTTGCACCCTGGGTTTGTCACTCCTCTGTGACTTCTCAGTTTTCTCATGATTATCTCAACCATTCTTTTACGCTCGCCTTTTTCATGGCCCTTTAGATCTTAGCGTCTGATCTCTCAACTCACTCTTAATTTCGCCATTTCCTATGGCCTCTTCTTCTTTGCATTCTATCTTCGTCATTTTTCATGACCCTTACCCTAACTTAATTAATATCATTCTCAACCTTTTTCATCATTACTGTCTCTCTACTTCTCTTACTCATAACTCCATTATTTTCGCCACATTGACCTTGTCCCTATCTCTCTCCCACGAAATCTGTTTAGCAACTTCTATATTTGCTTCCTCCATTATTCCTTTTCTGACTTCGATCACGATTTGCTTGCTCTATCTTTCTCTGTCGTCTCTTCATGTTTTCGTCATTTAACATTTTCGTCAGAACCATATCTATTTCGTCTCTTGTTTCTAAAAAGTGTGTATGATACCTTTCCTCTAGCAATCTCCACACCATGCTTCTTGATAAGTTAAAATCAGGCCGTCCTATGATGGTTCTATCACCTTCTTTAGCTCCTCTATGTTTGGTTCACCCACCTTGACGATTTTCTTCATCTTCTCCGAAGCACTGTTAGCTCTCTGTACTCCCTTCTCTACTTCCCGCTCTCTATTCTTTTTCTGAATGTATGGGTAATGTGCCGCTATCTCTTCCTCGACCTCTCTTTTACTACGATTCCTTGAGTTCCTCTCAACTTCTTCCTTCTTAAATCCGTCGTTACATCGACCTCTGCTTGTTTTCCTAATATCCTTAGCTACCTCCATCCTGTTCTTACTGGTTTCTAATTCTTCAATTTCCTTATCCTATACCACAAATTCAAGATTGGTGCAACAGATCTCTGCACCAGCGGTACCAGCCCGATGACGGTCGAACACCTCCTGCAGTATTGCCCAGCCTACAGTAATGAACGGAGTAGCATATGGCAACAACCCACTTCTGACAACGATAAACTGTTTGGAGATGTCGGGAACCTTGGGTTGACTACTGCCTTTATTAGAGTCATAAATGTGGAAGTCTGAAGGCGAACGAGGAAGAAGAAGAAGAATTTCCTTATCGATCTTTGCACACAATGCAGATATCTCTTCCATTGTGGACATCTTGGAACCTCTAACCTTATTCTCCTTTCCTTGCTTCGTCTCCGACGGGTTTCCATCTCTCAATCTTTGGAGTCGTCTGTCATAATCTGCTGAATCATCCGACAATACAGACGATACAACAGACTGGTCATTATTCCCTCTGATACCTGTAACGTCCAGCACTTCCTGTGTCTCCGAGGTCCTCTCTGACTGATTTTCCAACACCTGAGGATCTCTCTGTCGTTTCTGATCAACTGTGATCCCTTCTGGCTCCACGTCCTCGTTCTTATCTTCCTCATCGGTCAGAAATCTCTTCTTATTTTCCATCAACGGGATATCATCCTCACTCTCTTAGTTACTTTCTTCATCTGTCAGTCCCTCTCCTTCTTCTGACTGCTCCGTATTCCTCATTATATTTGATTTACATCTTCTTCCATCAATCTCTCTATCACTATTTTGGTGCTCTACACTTCCCTTTCTCTTTTCTATTTCTGAATTTGTTTTTACTTCGTTCCTACCCAATTCCATTCCTACTCTAGCATTTAGGTTACTAAAAGGGTCTTCCATCCTCGAATCGTCTCCTGGATTCTCTTCTTCATTACTAATATCCGGAGTCGTTACAAGTGTGGCTCTCCTTGGTTTGGTTCCGTTCTCTGTGTTATGTTTACATCTTTTATTATTCTGTTTATTAATAAGTTCAGACACTACTAAGTCCTTCCTTTCTGTCTGCGTTGCAACCGTGTTTGTTTTCTTTTCTACTTTAAACTTATTCGGATCTAGCTTTCCCTTCAAGTTCAACTTTGGTCTCTCTCTCATACAATTGATCTCCACTCCATTATTAATCTTTACTGTTCGTTGTTCCTTCCTTTGTACACAGTTGTATCTTGACGCAGTGTCCATTTTCTGTCCTCACATTAAAATCATTTACTTCGAAACACCTTCCACCTTTTATTTCTTGAAGAAAATTTCGTACCGCTTTCCTATTTTCGTCTCTTACTTGAGGGTTCCCAGTGTCTATGTGCCTCCGAAACGTTGCACACTCTGCCTTGTATCCATCGTCTTCGATTATTAAATATATCAGTCCCAGATCTTCCTATATCCTTATTTCTATATCGTCCAATGTTCATTTGTCTATATCGTCCTTCACTTTTCAGTGGAGCATAGTTTTCCCGATGAGTCCGCGGAGGTTCTCTCGAGGCAACTTCCCCCATTCTCCGTCTAACCAATCTTCCCCTCTCCTCGTGTCCCCATCTATCTACTCTAGGCGGAATATTTTCTCCACCGAAGTCCAATTCTGGATTTCTACCTCTGTATGTAGACCTGTGGTCATACTCTTCATCCACAACTCCTCCACGTCGGCACTCAATACCTCTTGAGACTTGTCTGAACCCCACAGGTGCATCTCTCTCACTTGTATTCCTATGATTTCTGTCTTCCCTCAACCCATCTCGTCGTCCGGTATGACTCTCCATTCTTCGCTTCTTACACACAGCTGCTAAATGTCCCTTGGCATTACACAAATAACATCGTTTTTCCTCTGCCATCTGTATGATTCCCCTCCCGGGTTCCCTGTCATTGCCATCTCCCTACTTCCTGCTCTGGTGGCCAAGATAATCCCTTCTTCTTGGTCCGTCGCTAACTGCCTGTCCAGTCCATTGAGCTTCATTTCCTTTCCAATTCCTTTCTTCATGGTTGTTCCCTGATCTTAGCTGGAACCTTTTCATCAAATTTACTTCTGACAAGGCCAATTGTATGGCATCATTTAAAGTTCTGGGATTCTTTCTTAAGAGAAGTAGTCTCATTCCGTCGTTATGTAATGCATCAATAAACATTCCAACCAACTGACCCTCAATATCCGGACTCCGTATATCCTGTTCTCTAAAAACCCCTTCTGCCAACTGGACTGATTCTCCCGTCTCCTGCTTTACTCGCCTAAGCAGTCCCCATAGATAACGTTGGTCTACAGACTCCCCGTAACTGTTTAACAATCCCCTCTTCAGCTCCTCCCACGTTTCATGAGGTTCCTCCTCAAACCTTCTTCTCAAATAATCATTCACTAAATCATCACTAGTTAGAAAGGCCAATCTTTTCTTTTCTTCTTCGGTTGCCCCTATGGAGTAAGCATATCTCTCTATTTTTGCGATCCACTTTTTACAACTTCCCGCTTCTCCTCTATAGGTTTCGATGCTTTGGCGTAAACTAGTCTGCCTGTTTTCAAATCTCCACCTTTCCAGGGCATTTGTAACATGCAACAACGCCAACGTATTAGGATCCAATCTTTGTTCTTCCGCCATTTTCTAAACCAAATCCCTTACTCTCCTTATTCTTAGTCGACAATCCTATTTACTAATACCTTCTTATCCCACCATTACGTATTATTTACTGTGAACAAGCAAAATATAATATCTCACATAAGTGAACTATTTGTACATTAATTAATTTAACGAAATTATAGTTAACTTGTGCAGTCCTTGAGTTAAGCCCTTGCTGCATGAATTTACTTCTTCGAATTCTGGAATCTTGGTTTACTGTCAGAATTTCTCACGGTCCCGAAATTTAAAATTTGATTCTAGACAAGGTTCACGTTTCTGGAAGCTTTGATTGTAGACAAGGTTCACGTGTCTGGAATCTTTGATTGTAGACAAGGTTTACGTTTCTGGAATCTTTGATTGTAGACAAGGTTCACGTTTCTGGAATCTTTCGATTGTAGACAAGGTTCACGTTTCTGGAATCTTTCGATTGTAGACAAGGTTTACGTTTCTGGAATCTTTGATTGTAGACAAGGTTTTCGTTTCTGGAATCTTTTGATTGTAGACAAGGTTTTCGTTTCTGGAATCTTTCGATTGTAGACAAGGTTTACGTTTCTGGAATCTTTGATTGTAGACAAGGTTCACGTTTCTGGAATCTTTCGATTGTAGACACGGTTTTCGTTTCTGGAATATTTCGATTGTAGACAAAGTTCACGTCTCTGGAATCTTTTGATTGTAGACAAGGTTCACGTCTGAAATTCTTTGATTGTAGACAAGGTTTTCGTTTCTGGAATCTTTGATTGTAGACAAGGTTTACGTTTCTGGAATCTTTGATTGTAGACAAGGTCTACGTGTCTGGAATCTTTTGATTGTAGACACGGTTTTCGTTTCTGGAATCTTTCGATTGTAGACAAGGTTCACGTCTCTGGAATCTTTGTTACCAACACACATGTCACAGGTGCTGGCTATCTCAACCCGCTGAATCTCTGTGATTCGCAATCCACTTCACCGGACCCACTTCACAGCAACCAAACAATGCTACCGCACCAGACACTGCGTGATTTAAATATGCCGCAGAAATCCCAGCAAGTTCAGAATCCCGAACCAACTGCAACCACTTCACAGCAACACCACCTTTTCAGGGCGTCCTGGGAACTGTCTTTTTATATCCGCAGAAATCCTGGACTGATCATAATTTAACTGCTTCCCTTGTTGGTCCGTGGTTTGATGTAATCCGCAATCCTGGTAAACAACAACCACTTCACCACCACCACATGTCACAGGTTCACGTCTCTGGATCCTGGTAAACGGCAACACTTCACTACCACCACATGTCACAGGTTTCTGGGAACTGTCATCATATCAGAATCCTGGTAAACGGCAACAGTTCACCACCATTACATGTCACAGCGCCTCCGTTTCGTCACTAGACCTCCAACCTCACATGTCACAGCGTCTTTCAATATGTCTCTGTCACCTTGTTCCATATGACGTGGTTGGTCTCTCGAATCCTTCGCCTTTTCGCAACCCGCATCGAGAGTATTTCTTCCCTCCTTATAGTCGGTCACTTATTCCTTTTTATTTCGTCATATCGACCAGTATGTCACTGCTCCTGTGACATATATTCAGTCATTGAAAGTTAGTAATTTATTTATATTTTCCATCTATTCAGTTCCATTTAATGTAACATGTATTATACTTCTCAATCAACAGTTTCTGCTCCAATTTATTCATATATTCCTACAGCCAAAATTGGCAGGTTTTTAATTATAGTGTGTTGTTTCTGTTACACGTATTACATTGCTGCTTCTTCTGTAGTCTCGCTTGCTCGCTGTGAATGGCGCTATTGTCTCTTCCTTTTAGCCATATTATCATTTTGATCCAAAATAATAAGTTTGCAATACTCTGAATTAAAGTTTTGTCTTGAAGAAACAATCAAAAAACGTACATTTTAAGGTTATTTTTAAGACAAATGATGAGTTAACAGAAGAGTATTTTGAATGTCTGTTGATGTTAATGCACACCGTCACACTTTGCTATTTTCGCGAGAGTACATATAATAACACATACAACACATACAATACAATTATTGTCTAACTTTCAACCACAGTTGCACCCCTTAGCTGTAGTTGAATGTTAATGTACTCTCTGTCGAAAAAAGAAAAAGTGGGCAAATGACGGTGTGCAAAATTTGACTGACCGACCGACCGAAGTACTTACGGCGGAAATTATGGTATTTGATGATAAAGACTAAACAGCAACAGACTTGAAACACAGCCAGACGCTAGCAGCGTCACACGCCTTCTCCTCTTTTCGTCATTCCTAGTTACCTATTTCTCAGCAACGCATAAACATATTTTCATCTTTCATGCATTCAGTTAAGGTACGACATGGTGTGGAGATACCATTGGCAACCAAGAACTGCTTATTCGGAGTAACCAGGAGGGCACTCACACCATCATAGCTGGCAGATGCTGGAGTTGGGTTGGCCACGTCCTCAGAAGGGACCCTGGTACGATTACAAGAACATCTATGCTTTGGACCCCCGAAGGAAAGCGAAAGACGAAAAACAACCTGGCTGAGAACTGTGGAAGCCGAGATGCAAAGAATGAACCAGAATTGTGGCACTGTAAGAAGGATGGTCGCCCACCGAACAAAGTGGAATCAATTTGTTGCTGCCCTACAATACGCCACCAGGCGTGATGACCATCACTGCTTTGACGGTCGGCGGCTACGGATCAAAGAAGAAGATGGTGCGGAGAAATCCCGATATTAATAATAAATTCAGCGAGATTAATCTCACACCATGAAGTGACTCCAACAACGTGCAGCAGATAGAGCAAAACATATTTATCCCCCCCCCCCCCCCCTTTTTTTTTTGGTAACCCATACCACCCCCACCCCCTACCGCGGTTAAGTTTTGGCGGGTTTCTTTCTTGTTCGCTCCTAATTTTGGTTAAACAATGAAAATAATTCGCCTTGTTAGACACGTGGTTTTACTTATGTCATAATTAATTTCCAGATATTGTAATGGAACACAACTCTTTACATTAGATTTGTGGACTATGAAAAGGCATTTGACAGTGTAGACTTTGAATCACTTTGAAAATTAATGAGGCATTGTGGAGTCACCCTGAAAATCATAACTTAATAAAGGAAACGTATGAAGATATGACATGAAGAGTTCTTCATGAAGGACAACATATATAACCGTTTGGGATAAGTACTGAAGTGCCACAGGGATGCCTCTTGTCTCCATTTCTCTTACTAGTAATAGATTTGGTTATGAAAACATCGACGTCACACAGAAATGGGATCTAGAGGAATCTGACTAAACAGCTTGATGACCTAGATTTTGCCAATGATTTGGCTCTTCTGTTCCGTAACCGTAGTCAGATGCAAGACATAAGTAAAAATACTCGATGAGAGGTCACATCAAGTGGGTCAGAAAATACACAGGGAAACGACAAATATAATGAGAATAAATACTGGGTAAGAAAGGCAGAGGTCGACCAACAACAACATGGAGAAGAAAACTGGAGACAGACGTGAAAAGGATGAGGAAGACCTGGACAAAACTTGAGCTGATGGCACGTGACAGAAGGACGTGGAATGTGTTTGTTGAAGGATTGTGCTCCTTGTGGGGCTAAAGGGTTATGATTGATTGGTTGATTGATTCATTCATTCATTAATATGTACTTTTCGCCAAAAAACATGTTGTATGCATTGGATTAAACTGTGTTGAAATAAATCACATATAGCAAAGTCTCAAAAAACTGTCTCTTTCTTTCTCTATTCTATCTTTTTGTATGTACGTCTGCACGTAAGTAGACCAAATAGTCTTTTATACTTGGACATGCGCTATAATATAACCGATGTAGCTTGCATCTAATTTCAACGGGTCGAGTCTCGGTAAAACGAA
Source organism: Oreohelix idahoensis (assembly GCA_024509875.1). Lineage (NCBI taxonomy): Eukaryota > Metazoa > Mollusca > Gastropoda > Stylommatophora > Oreohelicidae > Oreohelix > Oreohelix idahoensis. The sequence continues at coordinate 19,840 of JAMPIV010004010.1, forward strand.
GCAAAGCTCCTTTTTTTTAACAATAAGAAAAGTCAGCATCTTTTGCTCACACTGCCAGAAATAAAAAATACAGCGACTGGTCGCCACAGAAGAGAGAGGAACCTTGCCAATTTCAGCATCACCATTATCATTTCCTTTTTCACGTCTGGTGGAGCCACTACCTTATTGCTTTGCAGGATACATGCACTACAGCATTCAGTTGATACTATAGCGGTGGTTTATGAAGCAGTTTGTTTTAAATTATGAAGATGCCAGCCTTAGGCACGGCTCATGTTAGTCACCTCTTACGACATGCATGAGGGGGAGTAGACGTACATTATATATATATATATATATATATATATATATATATATATATATATATATATAGATAGAGAGAGAGAGAGAGAGAGAGAGAGAGAGAGAGAGAGAGGTATGGACCATTTATCCGGCTCCCCACTATCCAAAATGTTCCGAAGATTGGAAACCGACTAAGTGTATTAATTACAATGCGCTCCAGGTAAATACTTTGCCTTCTGCTTTGTTTATGGTGGCGTCACTGATAGGCGACTACCACACCATACGATGCTGAAGACTCGTATTCTCGTAAATTTTGTTTACATATTTAGTACTTATCTCAGCCCTGATCATATATACCAAAAACGCTTATGCTAAGACCAAGCTGGACTGGTCTGTGTGGGTAGGGGTCAGACAAAAGCTGGTACCCTGGTCCTCCAGGTTGGGGGTTTTAGCATAGGGCTGACACCCCTGTCTATGTAAAAAAATAATGAAGTTACGGAAACAACATCAAATGAACAAACTTTGCTGCGGGATGGACATTCGGAGTCTGTGGCTCGTATGACTGTCAGTGGTGAAAGCCGAAAGGAAGCCACTGACATGAAAACGGATGTCCTGACCGCAAAACAGGATACAAGAATAGGATTTTGGAATGTCAGGACAATGTACGAAACAGGTAAACTAAGACAGGTCACGGCAGAAATGAGAAACTATAGGTTACACATCCTGGGGATAAGCGAGAGCAGATGGACAGGGGCAGGAAAAGTTAAAACAGCAACAGGAGAAACAGTACTTTACTCTGGAAGAGAGGATGGACAGCACAGTGAAGGCGTAGCCATTATTCTACAGAAAGGGATAGAAAGGACATTACTGGAATGGAAACCCATCAACAACAGACTGATACGATTGAGATTGAGAGGGAGATTCACCAACACTACAATAATACAATGCTACGCACCAACGAATGATAGCGATGAGGAGGTCAATGATGAATTCTATCAACAACTGCAGAAAGAAATGGAGGACACACCTAGATATGATCTTGTTATAGTAATGGGAGACCTCAATGCGAAAGTTGGTACACACAATACATATAATGAAAGAACAATGGGGAAATGCGGCAGCGGAATAGCAAACGAAAATGGGGATAAGCTAATAAGTTTCTGTAGCATTAACAACCTGGTCATTGGAGGAACACTTTTCCCACATAAGGAAATTCACAAGTTAACATGGGAATCACCAAATGGTCGGGACAGAAACCAGATAGACCACATCATGGTTAACGGTAGATGGAGACATGCATTACAAGATGTGAAGGTAAGAAGAGGTGCAGATGTGGGAAGCGATCACCATTTAGTAGTAGCAAAACTGAAAGTGAAACTAAGAAGGGCTGGACCAACTGTAACTGCACAGAAAAGGTTTGACATCAGCAAATTGAAGGACCCCCTTACCAGAAAAGCTTTTGCGGCCGACATTAAGAAACGATATCAATTTGCCAAAAGCCAGGAAAAGACATTGACTGATGATATAGACCAGAATTTCAACACCATTTCAACAATATATAAGGAAAGTAGCAAATCATGCTTAGGATTCCAGGAAAGGAAGAAGCAAGACTGGATAACACCAGAAAACACTAAACACCATAAAGATGAGAAAGGAAATGAAAAGAAAGAAAACAGAAGCGAAGTCCCCCAGGTTAAAGCAACTATATAGCGAACAGTACAGTCAACTGGACAGGGAAGTTAAACGCCAAACCCGAGCCAACAAAAGGAATTTCCTAGACGATCTTGCAAAACAGGCAGAAGAGGCAGCACTGAGAAATGAACAAAGCACAGTATACAAAATAACTAAATTCATCAGCGGAAAACAAGGTGCAAACAATATTACATTAGTAAGAGATAAGCAAGGAAATCTCATCAAGACAGCAGAGGGACAAGAAACAAGATGGGCAGAGCACTTCAGAGAAACTCTGAACAAGGAAATACCAGAGACACAATTGAATGTTCCTGAGGCTGAAAACGATCTAGATGTAAATACAGACATTCCACGAAAAGAAGAAATCATCACAGCAATCAAAGGGTTAAAGAACGGTAAAGCTCCGGGCCATGATAACTTAAATGCAAAGCTATTTAAGACAGACCCTGAGCTAGCAGCAGAACTATTAGAACCACTATTTGCACAAGTGTGGAAAACGGGGACAACACCATCAGAGTGGAACAAAGGAATAATTGTCAAATTGCCCAAGAAGGGAGATCTTTCAGACTGCAATAATTGGAGAGGAATCACTCTTCTCTCAGTTCCCAGCAAAATACTAGGCAGGATAATTATACAGGGAATTTCAAAGGCAGTAGACTACCAACTGAGGAAAGAACAAGCAGGATTTAGAAAGAACAGAAGATGTGTAGATCATATATTCACTCTCAGGAACATTATAGAGCAGTGCTCAGAATGGCAAAGACAGCTTTACATAAATTTTGTTGATTTTGAAAAGGCTTTTGACAGCATACATAGGGACAGTTTATGGAAAATACTGAGGGCTTATGGAATTCCAAGCTGCATAGTGTCAATCATAAAAAGCCTCTATGCCAACTTTACGTGTAGTGTTGGGCAGAGCAACCTAACCTTCGAGGTGAAGACAGGAGTACGACAGGGATGCCCCTTATCAACCACTCTATTTTTAACAGTCATAGACTGGGTGATGCGCAAGACAACAGAGGGCAGTCCAAGAGGAATAAGATGGACTACATTTTCTACATTGGAAGATCTGGAATATGCAGATGACATTGCACTGCTGGCACATTCACATCAACACATCCAGGAAAAAACGGATAGACTTAATAAATTTAGCCAGCTGGTGGGCTTGAACATCAATTTAAAGAAGTCAGAGGTCATGGCGTTCAATGTGAGCAAACCTGAGCCCATATCAGTAAGGAATCAGCAACTGGTACAGACAGACACCTTCACATACCTAGGATGCATCGTAACACTAGACTGCGGGGCAAGCAAAGACATCAACAACAGAATGAACAAAGCAAGAACAGCCTTTTTTAGCCTAAACAACATCTGGAAGTCCTCTCAATACAGCACAAGCACAAAATTAAGATTATACCAGAGTTGCGTGCTTTCTGTGCTCTCTCTATGGTGCGGAATGCTGGAGAGTCACAGAGAAGGAAATGTCAAAAATGTCCTCTTTTCACACAACATGCCTAAGAAAAATTCACCGAATCTTTTGGCCGAATACCATCACCAACCAAGATCTGCTTACTCGTAGCAAGCAAGAGGACATGCACACCATCATAGCTGGCAGACGCTGGAGCTGGGTTGGTCATGTCCTCAGAAGAGACCCCGATGCCATCACAAGAACAGCTATGCTTTGGACCCCTGAAGGAAAGCGAAAGAGAGGCCGACCAAAAACAACTTGGCGGAGGACTGTGGAGGCTGAGATGCAAAGAATGAACCAGAGTTGGGGCACTGTACGAAGGATGGCCACCGACCGTGCAAAGTGGAATCAATTTGTTGTTGCCCTACAAGACGCCACTAGGCGTGATGGCCACTGACTGCTTTGACGGTCGGTGGTTAAGGATCGAAGAAGAAGAAGATATGCTTCAGAAACTTGCTTCACGCCACCAAATCTCTACAGGTACATGTGCAGCAGTAGTTCTCAGCGTGGGCCATAGAGCCCGAAGGGGTCATAACAATTTTCTAGGGGGCAGCAGTAAGATGGTAAAGCATCTTTTTCCAGCTAACAGCGACTATGAGGGCGGGGGGGGGGGGGGGGGGCACAGAGGTAAATGTGGCTCAGAAAGGGACTATGAACAAAAAAGCTTGAGAACCCCCTGATGTACAGCATCTACGCCTGAACACCAGCCTTCAACATTTGGATTGTCTATCGCACCAACTACGTCTACAGTGTGGCTGAAAATCCCCTTCCTATATTTAAATTATTATATACAAGAAATTTACAATAAACAGACGTCAATATAAACATCATTGAAAGTCAGTTTATTACTTGGATTGTTATGTGACATTAATATAACAGCTCAACGGCAGTGCCAACCTATTCAACACGTGACTTCATTCTTCTTCTCTTCTTTGATCCTTAGCCGCCAACCGTCAAAGCAGTCAGTGGCCATCACGCCCAGAGGCGTCTTGTAGGGCAACAACAAATTGATTCCACTTTGCTCGATCGGTGGCCATCCTTCGGACAGTGACGTGATTCATTACGGGCCGTATATGTGGCTGTCTGTTGCAAAGTCTATCTATTGGCCATTTTATTTTATATTTTATTAATTAGATGACAGCTATGGCTTCTTACTTTAACATTTGTTTAACGTATATCCAAGATAAACTAGTGAGGACATCATCATCATCAGCACCATCAGCACCATCAGCATCATCAGCATCATCAGCACCATCAGCATCATCAGCACAACCAGCACCATCAGCATCATCAGCATCATCAGCACCATCATCATCATCAGCACCATCAGCACCATCAGCATCATCAGTACCATCAGCATCATCAGCATCATCAGCACCATCAGTACCATCAGCATCATCAGCACCATCACCAGCATCAGCACCATCTGCATCATCAGCACAATCAGCATCATTAGCACCATCAGCACTGTCACCTTGGAGTTTTTACAGCATTATTCATGCTGAGTTTAAGTTCAGATGAACAGTGGTTTGGGGTCGTTAAAATAACAGAGTATGAGAATATGGTTTTGGAAATATAAATAATTTATTAAAATGGACTATTTGTCCTATAGATGGGAGACAAGAACCAGCACATATGGGCTTAGATGGTAAGGGAGAGAACTATTTTAGACTTTAATATTTCCTAGATGTACATAATTCTGGTTTCGGAAATTAGCATAACGATTGTTTTCAAAAAGCTTGAAGTAACAGAACATAGCAATTGAGCATAAACCACTAAGGGAGATAACAATATTATTAGAGCCCTTTACAGTTAAGAGAACGGAGAGCAGTATAAAACGCACGTGAAAATAGTGACTAGAAATAAACAGTCGTGAAGTACAGTTCACGGGGTTGAATTAAGCGTGTAGGTGGTGATAGGTGAGTTAGAAAAACTATGAACCAATCGCATGGATTGCAAAACAAAGAAACGGATGACGGGTTGAAGATTTAAAGGACAAAAAAGGGGAGTCCAGATATTGACGCGCTACTGAGCGGTCATGTTTACTCAGTCCAGGTGGGGAACCCAACCAAGCAAGATATGAATTGCGGGGCTCAAGAAGTTAAATCTGTGGGTGACAGAACTTCAATCCGGAAAGTAGATAGCTCTAGAATGAGTAGAGATTGGAATTCAGGAGAATAGCTTAGATTTGATTGATAATTTGTGCTGTTGATCATAGGGCTAGCTCATAGGTGTGCTAGTAGGACTGTGATAAGTAGCGGACTTCTGTATATTACGGTAAGAGGCCTTTTTGACTCTAATTATGCTTAAACTACTTGAAGAGAGACATGTTTTTCAGAAATACGTTCAACATATTATCAGAGGGTAATGACGCTCACATTTAAGAGAGCGAGCAACAGAAGAGAATATTGAAGCAAAGGCACAATTAAAGCTTAGAAAGTGGATAACTTTTGCTATCAGATAGCCAGGATGGGCTGTTATACAAAGAAGATGAGACATTGACATTAAACAAGAATTTTGAGCAAAGGGTTTACAGCACTGACATTTATGAAACAACACATGCGCTCTCTCATTAAAGAGTAAGTATGAAGACGCCACCACAGCTGACATTATATAACTTTATATGTGAACTATGAATTGATATTGATGCTTGTAATTGAGCTAGGCCAGACAGGTATAGGCAAGAGTCTACGGTAGAGAATATAATAATAATACCTTTGGAAAATAAATTGAGCCTAAGTCTGGATACCTGGATAAAAGAGAGATTGAAACATACTCTTATGAGAAAGAATTGTGGAACACATGTTGTGTAAATAAAAGCCATTATGTTTGGAAATTCAACACTCAAGTTGGCTTAATCAATAAAAGGATCTGGAGTGGGTATGTGAGAAAGAGTTAAACCTATATAGCATATATAGCCTTAAAACCACTAGTACGAGGAAGTCGCTATAACAACAAGGAGAGAAGAACGAAGCCTGGGAAGAAGATTATCTCATCCAGGAATTCCCATCTCTGGCGAAAAGGGCCAGTCAAAGAGATAGCTCTAACTTGGAAGATAGGTCAAGGAAGGAAATTTGACCACTTGAATTAAATACTAGGCCTGCCACAGTCACCTAGTAGAAAGTTATTTATAAATAAAAGAAGAACTGGCACTGTCACTGCACCATCAGCATCATCAGCACCATCAGCATCATCAGCACCATCAGCATCATCACCATCATCAGCACCATCATCACCATCAGCACCATCAGCATCATCAGCACCTTCAGCACCATCAGCATCATCAGCACCATCAGCACCATCAGCATCATCATCACTATCAGCACCATCAGCACCATCAGCATCATCAGCACCATCAGCACCATCAGCATCATCAGCACCATCAGCACCATCAGCATCATCAGCATCATCAGCACCATCATCATCATCAGCACCATCAGCACCATCAGCATCATCAGCACCATCAGCATCATTAGCACCATCTGAATCATTATCATTATTTTCCTTTTTACTCCCTATGAAGTATGAAGCCACCATTACAGCTGGTCCTCTTCAGGAAGCCACCATTACAGCTGGTCCCCTTCAGGAAGCCACCATTACAGCTGGTCCCCTTCATGAAGCCACCATTACAGCTGATCCCCTTCAGGAAGCCACCATTACAGCTGGTCCCCTCCAGGAAGCCACCATTACAGCTGGTCCCCTTCAGGAAGCCACCATTACAACTGGTCCCCTTCAGGAAGCCACCATTATGCAGTCCCGTGTTCTTGTAGTAGTTTCTGTAGCACTTGGTTTTACATGAAGAGGCTACCAGCCTCATTCACAACCTCATATTATAGTCGCCATGTACGACATGCCTGAAGGAACAGTAGCCCTATTCATTCTTTATCCCATCAGAGACCCCGGTGAACTACGCAGGAAAAGTGAGGAGACATAAATGTAAAAAATACGCAAAACGTTGTGTGTCCCTGACGAAGACATGGCAGTCGTTATGTCGTCAGTTTTTATGTCTTTGTTCCTAATTAGGCGCGCATTAGCTGTTCTGGTTAACCTCACGGCTTGTATTCCATCGTACATTTGTTCGCCTTCAACATAAGTGATAAATAAATGACTTCTTGTGTATTTATTTTGATTGTTATCTGTATTTATATTTCTCTTGTTTTTAATAGGCCCATACTATACTTTGCATTATGTTTATTTTGATGGTTAGATGTCTTCAAATGTACCTCGTGTCTTATAATGTTAGGTCTATACTGTACTTTAAAAAAAAAAAATTATTTTTAAATTTGATGGTCTTTCTGATTATATATCTTTTAATTTCCCTGTTAACAAATGATTTTAGGCTTATAAAATACTTTTCATTATTTTTTTATGGATGTATGTCTTTCTATTTCCCGTGAGTCTAATAGTTTTGGATCTATAATTTTTGTGTGATTATGTATACTTTGATGCTTATGTATTTTCACTTTTCCCTTGCGTCTAATCATTCTAGACCTATAAATTACTTGTTAATATTTTTTATTGGTTATACAGTAGAACTCCATTTATCCGAACCCCATGGGACCGAGCATCGTTCGGATAATCAAATGTTCGGATAATTGGATTACATGATGTATCGAGTACATGTACACATATTTCTAAAAATAATTAACAATCACAAGGAAAATACACTATAAAACATATTTACTTGTACTGTAATAATAATACCCACACTGTATTAGATCACTGTATCACCAAAATCTTTCATTACACTGCAGTGCATGTACTACTTGTATTAATTATTTTTGTTAAGAAAGAGAAATGTTTTCAAAATAACATTACAAACGATTCAAAACCAGGCACAACTTACGTATATATGTACTTCCACAGATGTAGCACACTATTTAAAATAATGAGAAATCCTCTTTTGCACCAAACTGGATAGTCTCCTTTTGGCTGCTAAGTCCCGCATTCTCTTCAACAGCAGAAGCTGTGTAGGACAGTTGTCATCTTCTTGCTCGTACCAAGCCATCGCTGTTTCTAGTGCTATAAAGGCCTCTTCAGGACTTGGTCGACGTTTTGGGTTTTCTTCATAATCTATAACTACATCATGTACATCTGAGGAGTCTTCATCATCGGTCACTACATGTATTTGGTTTTCTTCTTGCACAAAAGACAACATTTCTTCGTCATTCAAAAAACTGAAAACCAGAATCATTATCATCTTCTAGCCACATGTGTGCATCATCTTTGTCACAGTCCGAAAATCCGGGCATTGCTTGAAACGGTTCCACAACTTCATTTATACAATCATCATTTGTGTCCACTGCAGTAGTTTCATTTCCTCCTTTTTTCCCAAGCAATCTTTTTCAAGCCTTGTTGAGATTATCTTGTGACAGGGTGGTCCAAGCATCAGCTAACATATAGCAGCAGTCTTTGAGATTAAGCTTTTTGGAAAACGCCACCACACTTTCTTCATCTTCAGCCAACAATAAACGACGCATGACTTTCTTCTTGTACATCTTTTTAAGCTTTGCTATAACACCCTGATCCATTGGTTGAATCAGTGCTGTTACATTGGGAGGCAGAAAAATTACTTTAAAATTTGCATCAACTATATTCAATGTATCCGTCTCTGGGTGAGATGGTGCATTGTCCAGTAGAAAAAATTACTTTTCCAGTTTTCTTTTCTTGTTCTTTCAACCTCTTCACATTTGGGATGAACTGATTTGTATACCAATCAAGAAATATTTCACTATTCATCCAAGCACTCTTCTGTGCTTTGTAGCACAATGGGAGACATGTCACATTCTTTAAACAACGTGGTTTTTTGGCTTTGCCGATCATTAGCACCGGTAAACGATGACTTCCATTGGCATTCGCGGCTACCAAAATTGTTACTCTCTCTTTGCACTTTTTAAACCCAGGGGCAGCTGCTTCGCGCTGAGATGCAAGTGATTTTTGAGGCAATGATTTCCAGTATAAGCCAGTCTCATCGGCATTATACACATCATCGAGTAAATAACCTTCTTCTTCCAAAAAAGCCAAGAATGTTTCTTTAAAATTTTCAGCGGCAGTTGCATCGCTAGATAAAGATTCCCCTTGAATCTCCAATTCTCGTATGCCATGACGAGATTTAAAGTTTCTTAACCATCCCTGGCTAGCCTTAAAGTCAGGAGGACCGTCAAGTTGATTGTTGAACTGAAGTGCCTTTTCACACAATAGAGAGTCAGAGATAGGTTCCCCTTTGCTTCTTCTTTGCACAAACCATATATACAAAGCCTCTTCCAATTTCAAATCTTTCGCATTTCTCATGGTTTTATGTTTCTTCGACCCATTTTCACTATCGAATTTCGATGCAAAACTCATAATTTTATCCTTGTTACTTTTGATGTCAGAGACGGTAGCTTTCCCAACATTGAAAATCCTCGCAAATGAAGACACAGTTTCACCTTTTCCTAGTCTCTTGATAATTTCTGTTTTCGTTTCAATTGACAAACATTGCGGTTCCTTTTATGTGCTTTAGGCCTACTGGAAGATGTCAGATCGCACAGAGAAATACGTGTACACCAAAATTATTCTGCTGTAGTAGCAGACACAATTATTTTAAGTTGAAATGTCTGTTTAGCCAGTGTTCTGCCTAAAACGCACACGTACACTGGATTGGTAAACCATATATTAACTGACTTTATGATCTAACTGACTTCCTGTACGTAAGCGACCGTCCATTAGCCCATCTCATTGTCTACAAATTGTTCGCACACATTTGAAGCTTGCCGCATCAAAAGATTCAGAACTGTAGTCTAACGTGACTGGTGGCGTCTGATTTTTTTTTTTTTTCTGGAAAAAGTGTTCGGATAATTGGATGTTCGGATAATTGGGGTTCGGATAAATGGAGTTCTACTGTATATCTTTATATTTCTCTTCTGTCTAATAATTTAATGTATATAATTTACTTGATATTATGTGCATTTCGATGGTTAGATGTCTTTATTTTTCCCTTGTGCCGACTTCATGCAGGCTTTAATTTACTTCTTACTTTGTTTATTGTGATGGCTATGCATCTTTACATATCCCTTAACCTGCATGGATGAATATCTGAGTCATCTTTATATGACCACCAGCTATGCAAAATGCTATAATATACATATGTGGAAGTGAACCTCTGCCTGTGAGGCTAATTACCCTGTGGTGAAACTTGTTGAGAACCCAGCATAGCACACTAAGCTTGGAGAAGTCACTTGAGCCACAGACGTGATTCTTTGGCTTTGACCTGGTTGACTGCATGCAGGAGGATCTCACTATGGACCCAGTGATAGGACGGGGAAGCTGAGAAGTGGCTCAGTGCAGGACGTAACAATTCCTTGGGACAGCCCAAAACCAGAGCACAGTATTTTAGCCCTGCATAGTTGGAGATCCCCGCTTGAATGGCGGGGAATGCACATTATGACACACGCTTCTTACTCCTAGCATCTGACCAGATTTACTTTATTATGTTGATAGTTATGTTTTTACATTTACCTTAAGTCTAAAAATTATGCGCTTAAAATTTACCTTTTTATGTTGGTGGTTATGTCTTTACATTTCCCTTAAGTCTGATAATGTTACGCTTATAATTCACTGTTTAATTTGGATGGTTATTATATATATATATATATATATATATATATATATATATATATATATATATATATTATATATATATATATATATATATATATATATATATATATATATATATATATATATATATATATATATATATATATATATATATATATATATGTCTCTTATTCTGATGATTTTTTTATCTATAATTTATTTTTCGTTATTTTGATGTTTAAATGCCTTTATGTTTCTGGTGTGTCTAATATCTTTAGGCACTAAGACATTGGGAAGTTGGTTGCTAGCAAACCCAAGCTTTACTGCATCATTACATCGAATGTCATCTGCCATGGATCTCCACCATTGTTTGTCTCTTGTCTTGATTGTGAACTCCGATATACAACTTTCCTGTCTATTCCTTGACGTCATCTTTCCATTTATGGCGCTGCCTTCCTCTTGCATGTTGGCTTTTGAACTCTTCTTTCTATTATGGTCTTCAGTGTCCGGTGTTATGTTTTTTTACGTGGCCAAAATATATTAGCTGCCTAATTGTGATCTCCTTCATCAATTCTCTTTTTATTCCTAACTTTTCTAGAACCTCTCTATATGTTGTCTTCTCTTTCTAAGAGATACGCCACACTCATCCATACATCCACATCTCAAGAACCTCAAATCTTTTTTTCAAATTGCTTGTTGATTGTCCATGTGTCTACACCATAGAGTAATGGAGAGTTTATGTATATCGGGAAAAATAGTTATTTACCAAATATTATCCGTACCGCCTTGACAAGCTTGTCGTGCGCTTTGAGCCTGTGTGTACCCCAAGTTGAGAACTCTTGATTTAGGGCTTCTCACAACTTGACAGTATATGCAGAAATGTCTCAGCCATACCCCAGAGATTAAGTCAACATCTTAAGCCGGATGGACCAGAGTGCAATTTTCAGGTTGCGAACAAGACATGTACCCCTCAACAAACATTGACACAGAGTGACCTCAGACCATACGCCACACTGCAGTTCTGTAACAGATATGAAGAAGAAACAGAAGAACACCATTTCCTGAAATACCTGGCACTAGCAGACCTGTGGAAGCAAATGCTACCAAATCCCTACATCATCAACACCTTGTATGGAAATGCAAGGTATTGAAAAAGACATGTAAATTTCATACCTGGCACAAAAGGCCGTTTACAAATTACATAATGCAAAAAAAAGGGAATGGCAGAGATGTTACGCTTTGGTACGGGTGAAAAAAAAAGGGGGGGGGGGGGAGAGAGATCTGAAATGTTGTGGGGGTTTTGTTACGCACATGTTACGGGGGCGGAAAGGGGTTGGGGGGGGGGGCTGAAACTGTTAAAAATTGAGTTACGTAATTGTGAACGGCCCCCAAGGAAAACAGCGTGTAAACTTGTAACCCAGGGGAGTGAAAAAGTCAAAAGACAACTTGACTCTATGGCATTGATTCGGTAAGCGATGAAAGAAAGCAGTGACATTATCTGAACAAAGATGGTGGGACTACAGATGGACAGCATTGGTATGTTCTTCAAAGGGTGTCACTAACGATGACAGATCGATAACCTCTTGGTCCTGTCATTAACAAATTTTTACATTATAAGCAAGAGAAATATGAGGGCCTCTTGAACGTGCCACTGGCATGTTTGATGCTAGATGTTTTCAACTTACTTACTTACTTAATCGTTCCTCTTCTACCGTGAGATGAAGAGGTTTGGAAGAGAGAGCGCCGTACTATCCTCTCGGCTGTCTTCCTCCTGGCCTGGTTCCATTCTAGTCCTCGGTCCTTCAAAGATTGTCTGATGTTGTCCTCCCAGCGGACTCTGGGTCGTCCTGGAGGTAGACCTTTTCGAACGGAAATAAAACTTGTAAATTGTGTACGTGCTGTCAAATATCAAACAAAAGAGATCAAATAGTTACTGTATTTTGAAATAATTCTGAGCAAAATATGGCTTCTAGAAGTTGTAGAAATTCGGCTGATCTGTTCTGTTACGTGTGCGGATATTTTACCGATCGTGTTGACCAGAAAAACTTTACACCATTACTAAAGATAGCATATGAACTTTATTTCGATTCGAAAGTTGATGATGCAAATAAATCTTGGAAGCCAAATGCTTTTTGTTCGATACATTGGCAGGTTGGTTGCGAAAATCGCCGAAGCATAAGTCGATGCCTTTTGGCGTGCCAGTAATATGGCGTGAACATACAAATCACACTACTGATTGTTACTTCTGCTTGACAAATATCCATGGTTTCACTTTTAAAACTAGAAAGTCTGTGGTTTATCCAAATATTGAATCGGTTTCGAAACCAGTGCCTCATGATCCAATCACGTGTCCGATCCAAGTACCACCAGAACAGTATCCGTTGGACGTAAATGAACCATCAGAAAGTGATAGTTTACCTGCTTTTAGAAACTAATTCTGACTCAGATTACATACCGGTGAATGATGGTGTTTACTTAATTAACCATTCAGAACTTTCAGATCTAATACGTGATCTCGCTCTTACCAAAGGACAAGCGGAATTACTCTGTTCGCGACTCAAAGAATGGAATCTTTTAGCGCCCAATACTCCGATATCTAAATTTCGTCATAGACACAGAGAACTTGTTCAATACTTTGAGATGGATGATGACATTTGCTATTGCAAAGATGTAAACGGTCATGAGCACATAGTCAACGAATGGCGATTTTTCATCGATTCTTCCAAGATTAGTCTAAAAACCGTGTTATTGCATAACATAATTTTTTTTTCAACAATTCCAGTCGCCTACTCTGTTCATATGAAAGAAACTTATGACAATATGGCTATACGTTTGGAAAAAATAAAGTACAATGACTACCAATGGCGGATTTGTGGAGACCTAAAGGTCATTGCAATTCTCACGGGGATGCAGACTGGGTATACTAAATTTTGTTGCTTCCTATGTGAATGGGACAGCCGCAACAGACAGGAACATTATGCAAGAAAGGTGTGGCCTATCAGGGATCGTATGCAGCTCGGGCATAAAAATGTAATACGTGAGCCATTAATTAACAAAGACACCTTCATTTTACCACTGTTACATATAAAGTTGGGGCTCATGAAGAATTTTGTAAAAGCATTAGATAAAACGAGCAAAGCTTTCACTTATCTTCAAGAAAAGTTTCCGCAAGTTAGCGATGCAAAGATAAAGGAAGGTATCTTTGTAGGACCTCATATTAGGAAAGTTATTGCAGACAAACAATTCGAGAACTTGTTACATGGTAGGGAACTTCGCGCATGGATGGCATTCAAATCGATCGTCGATAACTTTCTGGAAAATCACAAATCTGTCAACTATGTTGCATATTGTTAAGCAGTGCATAGATGCATACATAATTATGGGCTGTAACATGTCCCTCAAAATCCATTTGCTCGATTCGCATCTTGACTTTTTCCCTGACAACCTTGGCGAAGTCACCGATGAACATGGAGAATGATTCCATCAAGATATCGCCGTAATGGAGTCACGTTATCAAGGACGGTGGAGTGTGACCATGCTTGCCGATTATTGTTGGATGCTTCATCGCGATGTACCACATGCCATTCACCGACGAAAGTCGACTGCAAAGAAATTCAAGCCTACATAACTGTTATACTTCTTGTACGAATGATGTTGTAATACTGTAAGCGTTGTTAAAAAACTTCAATTGCGTATTTCTAGAGATCCCGACCTGATAGAGAAAAACGGTTTGCAGATTTAAAAACAGCGCATTAAAATTGACCAGAAAAACATAGAAATGTTAGAGAAAGAAAAAAAAAGTTTTTTTTTGTTAGTCAGTGTTATTAATGTTACAGCTCTCCATGGTTATGCATTTAAAACAGTACGATTCATACGGGTGCAGACATACAATTCTCTGAAGAGTCATTAATCCAATTATACCTTTAAAGTTACAGATAAAGGGTGTTATAATCTTTTATAGTTTAATAGTGAAAAACAAATAAAGTTGTTTTTAAAAAAAGAAGCTATGATATTGATTATTATCGAATGATTTAAACTGTGATGGACTTTATGAAAAAATTGGAGATGTCCGTTGCTTGAGCTTGTTTGCTATTTAGCTTTTAAATGTGGGATCGGTTAACGTGTGCTTTAGCCACTGTTGGTTCCCACAGGTGCCTTGGACTGTACTTACCTTCAGTAACCAAATATTGTGGCAGCATCACATCCCTTATAACAAGACCATGGCAACTGATCAGGTTGTCAAGCGTCTTCAAGACCCCTCTGATATTGTTATCTAGCGTCGACTGATCGCAACTTGTACCACAAACTAAGACGGAAACAATGCCTCTTTTGAGTATTGGATCTCATTGTCGTAGATTTTTTATAGGAGAATTAAGACTTGGGTTGGTCCCGTCTGAATCGATTAGAATGAGTGATAGTCACAGTGCGAGATGATCATAGAAATAGATTTCCACGAGTGAGATAGTAGAATGTGATAGAGGCTGTCTCTGAGATCGAGAAATCTTCTCTCTCTCTCTGCCTATCTTCTACGACAGATTTAGAGGTCTCAGACAGTCTAAACACATATAAATATTAATATATTTCTATCCACTCACGTGCACGCACATTCAAGTGACGACAGTTAAAAACACAGACGTGGGAAAACTATAACAGTGATTATATAGATATTTTGGAACGAAACTGACCGACACGCTGGAATAATTATTGAGTAGTTTAATTATCATAACAAACTTCTCTCACAACATATAAAAATTACATCAAAGCATATACAAATAGTCATAAAAATCAAGGAATTGCTACAAGAAATGATAGACCCGTTGGTAGGATCCTTCCCCTCGATGTATATCTCACAGTCCCGTTAGAAGACAGTGATAGCCCCAAAGAGACACAGATACATATGATTTTGTCTAATATTTCCCCTTTTTAAGGTATGGACAGACTTGATATCTCTGCTCTATTTTAAGGGAAATATGGTTAGCAATACTTGCATAAAGAAAGTTAAGACAGCAAAATGAGTGCCAAAATACAATAATAATGAATCACTCAGACCTGCACTTACTCTATTCATTCAGCCACGGCCACGTGCTCTCTTGCATACTTACAGCTTTGTTCGCAGCATCTGGAACATAATTCTTAGGGACATTCACATACAGACTCGTCAAATGCAGTCTTGACCAAGAAATCCCCAGTTCCAAAAAGACGGGTTGAAATTCTCTGCTTTAGGGAACGATTCCTTGGGTGCTCTTATTTTTTCGAATGTCTGTCTAAGTCACATAAAAAAATTGTCCAGGCACGAACATTAACAACGAGCACAGTGTCACTAGGTTAGGTATTCTAGAAATGAGGAATGTCAGGTCGGTGTCTTCTTTCCGGGTAGGACTATATTTGGTCACCACATCACTAGTCAAAACTCCGTCGGAATGTTACTGACGTTAATATGTTACTTGCCACATAGGCTAAAAATGTACTTGAGTTGTTTCTCAGGAAGAATTAAATATGGCGCGATAGACCTGTTACTTCATTTAACCTATAGGGTACATGTAAAGATTATGCCCCCATGTTTGTTTTTTTCATGGAAAATGTTTTAGTTCTTCAAGATATCACTCATCCGTACCTAACGCTGGCAAAGTTTTGGGTTAACCCCAGTATTCACTGAATAGAGGAAAAAACAATTAATAAAAATACTTATAGATACCTATAGTATTCGTTATAACTTACATTTTTAAACTTGCAAAGCGTACACGCTTTGACTTATCATTTAAATCTTCCCGTAAAATAAGTTTATATAAAAAAAAATCAATCACTATGAATTAGGGAATACTACGTATTCGTTTCTACCAATCTAAATGAGGCATCTAGCATTGATTTATAAGTTAGTTAGAAGTGCGAAAAATACAGGAAAGGGGTAAAGGGTGATAATAAAATAGAGGACACGGGTGAAGAAAAGAAGAGTATATAGAGAATTTAATGATCATAACTCTCTGTGACACTCCTGATATGAGCATCAGGCGCCCCCCGCTTCCATCCACCACTTCATCTCCCTTAGACGTTTTACCCTCCCTGAGTGTTTATTTTAACCACAGTCAGTCGGATGAAAGTGCTTTTGGACAGCGGAAGACGGCAATAGGAGTATATATATATATATATATATATATATATATATATATGTAACCGCGCCATCTTGTCATCCCCATTGTCTCCGTGGTTCACTGCCTTTTTACCACAACATCTTCAAGAAGAAGATATATTACTAGGCCACAATAAAGCCTAGAAATAGTTGTGTGTTATATTTGTGTTTTCGCTCTTTCTAGAGCATCCCTCTGTTGTGTTATTTAAGTGGCCCAATTACTGTGCGCACACTACTCTTGTGAGTGGTTAAGCCTAACGGCCTATATAAAGAATGCGATGGCCAGCAAGACCCTTATTTGCAAGAGCAGCCCAGAGTAAGAAACCAGAGTCGATCTGTAGATGCATTGAACACGTGAGTTTGATTTTAAAGCAGATTAGATAATTTCCTAGTGAAATTACCATTATTTCCCTGTAGCTTTAGAAATATATTCAGCGTGTCTGTTCTAATGTTTAATGAAATAGATAAATAGATGTGTTTCATGAGGAGATTTCTTTTTAGGACATTATATTTAGTCCTGAAATGATAGATGAGTGAAAATATGTGTGGATAGATTTTACTGGTGTTAAGTCCAGATTGCGGCTGTAAGAGTTTAGTAGCAATTATTTCATTCATCAGACCGGGCAAGAAAGGCAAATTTAGTAGGAGAGTATTTCATACATGGGACTGGACAGAGATGTTATCTGGGACTGTAATTTAGATAATATTAACTTGTTGGCAAGATGGCAACCGGGGGCCACGTGTTGATGACTGTGCATAAAGAAGGCGCCAGTGAGTCTGCATTAACACTCTTAGTTATCACGTGTTATAGGCCTAGTAATGTTACGTTATTTTATATTGTATGAATTGACACGTGGGTGATTATTTTGTGTGAATTGACTTGTATGTGAAGGCAGGTTAATGTAATTTTCTTCAGTAATGGAAGGGATAGTTTAGGTTAAAGTGTATTTCACAATAATTGATCATAATACTACTGTATTTCTTTAGTGGGTTACTTTGAGGCTACTGTATATATTTAATGGGTCACTTTGAGATTAGTTTAATTACATCTGTTGTGTACACAGTTTTGTAGTACTAAAGTTCCCTTTGAGAAGATGAATCTAGCTTTAGGTATTTAGATTTCTGGTGAGCGCAATGCCACTCTTTTGGGCGTAAGGCACATTGAGACAGGTGTTTCTCTGTTTGCTCCTTGCGGAGCATGGAAACACCAATGCAACTGGTGTCCATCACAAGCCCACAAGAAGCATTTTTATGCTACTGCAGTGGTTGTGTCGATAACAATGTGTTTTATATGATGAGTTCCCAATCTCATCAGTCGGCATATACGACATGCTTCGGAGTGCAGGGACGAATATTGAGATGGATCAGTTGCGAGGTGGTGGTTTATGTTCATTATGGAGAGTATTTGTTGTACATACAGTTGAATATTATTCTATGTCCATTTTATTATTATTTAATTATTGTTTTGTGTAGAATGGTTTGTGAGAGCACGTGGGCTCACTTGGAGATATATATTTCTCTTCTCGCTCCTTATGGAGCATGGGGCCACCAATGTGGCTGGCATCCACATGAAGCCCTCACAAAGCATTCAGATGCAGTAGTGGTTTCGGTAGCAATCTGTTTTACATGGTGAGATTGCCAGCCTCATGCACAACACCATACTAGTCCCATTGGACGACATGCATGAGTGTGCGTGTGTGATAGTTGAGTGTGTCAGGTGGCGTGGAAGGACTGTTTGGCAGGTAAGAGTATCGTTTCTCATTATTTAACTAGTATGATTTTAACTAGTCGGTGCTTTGTTTGTCTGTTTCAGATTAGCAACTTGAAATTGGATCCTAGAACTTAAGGCTTAAGAGATGTCTCTTTGGCTACTCTCTTCTAATCTTAGAATTCATGTCCAGTCTTTGACCGGTCCTATATTTGGGTTCTAATATTCCGTGTTCCTGGCTGTCTATGATTTCTCCTTGACGAAATTGGAAGTCAGTAAAGTAGAGTTACAACCCTATCATATAAGCGACATTTTTCACCTACGCACCCGTGGAGAATAGATCCAATCAGGAGCAGTCTATCTTAGCATCGCAAATGCCAAACCAATTGCGAATACGTTTCTGACTTAGGTACGGGTCCTCCCCCACTACCCTTATGTAGAACATTACTACAGATCCAAACCTCAGAAATGAGGTATCTGAGGAAGTTGGTGAAGTAACAAGAAGAGCCATGGTCCGCAACCAGACGATACGTCAAGGCCTAAAATCTCACACCCTGCAGACCCAAGTAAAACAGTCCCAACTAAGATGGTTTGCCATGTTTGCAGAATGGGAGAAGATCGGCTACCACGACAGGCATGGGAAACAAAGAGCCAGGGATCCAGACCCCCAGGACGACCCAGAGTCCGCTGGGAGGACAACATTAGACAATCTTTGAAGGACCGAGGACTAGAATGGAACCAAGCCAGGAGGAAGACAGCCGATAGGATAGTCTGGCGCTCTCTCTTCCAAACCTCTACACCTCCCGGTAGAAGGGGAACGACTAAGTAAGTATTAAGTAAGAGTACACAATGACGTAGATTGGCCTTCAAGTTGGAATTGCGATGGGATGTACAATCTCTCCGATACTATTCGTGATGGCTATGCAGGTAATCCTCACTGCGGCTGAAGGTGTGGCAATAGATCCGAAGCTCAGTGGAATGTGTCACATGCCACCGCTCAAGGCATTCATGGATGACACAGCAATTCTGACATCAGATGAACACGAGGGCCAGAGAATTTTTAGCACGCCTGGATGAACTAGTCAGCTGGAGCAGAATGAGCTTCAAACCTAAGAAGTCGAGAAGTCTATCAGTCAGGAAAGGGAAGATAGCGGCGGTCACATTCATGGTTTCCAACCAAAGAATCCCTACTGTCATGGAGGAACTTGTTTAAACTCTTGGCAGGGTGTACTATGTCTCTTTAAAAGACTCAAAGGCAGTTCAACAGACAATGGAAATGGCAGACAGAGGACTACAGATCATAGACCAAAGCAGACTCCTTGGAATGTTCAAACTGTGGTGCCTCCAGCTCATGCTGATACCGACGTTGCTGTGGCCACTGCTTATATATGAAATAAGCACCAGTACAGTGGAAGCTATAGAGCAAAAGGTCAACAAGTTCATGAGGAAATGGCTAGGGGTACCACCAGGTCTGTCAAATGTAGCATTGTACTGCAAAGAGTTAAAAATAGTGCTTCCTTTCAAGTCAGTCGTTGAAGAGTACAAACTGGGAAAGGCAAGGCTCACAATGATGCTCCGCGAGTCAGCAGATGACGTGGTTAAGTCCATTCAGCCCACACTGAAAACGGGAAGAAAGTGGAAGAAGCTGTTGATGCTGCCCAAGAGTCGCTCAAGGCGGGAGGACCAGCGAGCATTGGTGTCTTCATGTTCCATAACGAGCAACGAAAGTAAACGATGAAGGTGATGATAAATGATATGCGCATAACGAGGTAACCAGAAATGGATTACTTGTCTATTACTTGACGTGTCCCTATAAGCAACACTACTTTAATGTTATAATAAAGTTAGCAAGTAACTCATCAAGAAACGATGGGAAAGAACTATAGTGTGCGCTTTCTGCCTCTTGTCTCGTAATTTTAACACCGTAACATTAGTACCGAACGTAAATGAAAAGGAAAAAATAAATTTCATACTTGCAAACGGCCTCGCTGGTATCTAATTATATGTAGATTATTTGCATGCACTTGGGAAACATTTGTACTAAAGTGTTCGATCTAACGAGCTGTCTCAAGGAGTGTAAATGTTTCCCACCGGTTTAAAATAATTTTAACGTTAGCATTCCTGATCGGCGTTTCCCATATTTCCGGACATACACAGAAAATTATACTGGTGATATGCGTGTTTGATTTTGAGTCGTTATGTTTACATATTCTGTGCTTCCTCATATAAACTAATATTCTCATGTTACATGTTCGGCCAGTGTTAGCTTGGGGGTTGTTTAAATGTTTACATAGTTTATCTTTCTTATTCCTGGCTGCTTCTTCCCGGGGTAGACACGCGAGCTTCTAACGTCGGCTCATTGTTATTGCTTTTTTTTAACTGCCATAGTCAAGCTGTACTTTATCTTTTACATCTAAATTTTTTTCATTTACTGTTTGAATATCTGCAGTGTATTATAGTAAATAATTTGTGTCATCTCTCGGTTAAAATAGGTCTCCAAATAAATGCCTCTAAAACTAAAGCTATGAACTTTTCTAACGAGACCTTTGATCTTGAACGGGGAAAAACTACAGAAAGTTGAAAGTTTCAATTATTTAGGCAGTAAAATGACTCAGGATGGTGACACAACAAGAGAAATCCATACTAGAATTGCTTTGGCAGCTAGCGCCTTCAATAGATTATCTAACATTTGGAAATTACGATCATTGAATATACATACCAAGCTTCGTCTGTTTAATTCAAATGTTATCTCAGTGTTAACATACGGCTGTGAGAGTTGGAAAATAACAAAATCCATTTGGAGAACAAGCTGAATACATTCGAGAACAAATGTCTTAGGAAAACTCATGCAACAATCAGTTGGACACAAGAATTCAAGACTAATCGACAAATAAGAGAAGATCTAGGCAGAAATAATGTCCTCCGACTATATAAGGAAAAGACGATGGTACATATATCCGGTCATGTCCTATCGAATGCAAAACAACAGGAATACCCACTACAGGCGCTCACTTGGGTTCCTGATGCGGTAAGAGGAAAAAAGGAAGACCAAAAGAAACACTCAGACAGGAACAATAATAAGAGAAGGAAGAACGTTGGGCCTAAATAATGTGCAAGAGCTAAGAGGAGTGGCGTCACAACGAACAACCTGGAGAGCACTGGTTTCTGCCTTATGCGCCGTGTTTGGTGCTTAAAGAATTTATTATTATTATTATTATTATTATTAGACCTTGCTGCTTCATGTTTTGAAGAACGACATTTTGTTTAAACACTCGCATCAATCTGCATTTTCTTTCTTTGGGTAAGTACCAATTTTATTTTTATTATTATTTTTTGTTTTTGCATAGTGTAAATACCAAGTTTAGTTTCTTTCGCAGAACAAATACCAAGTTTAGGAAATAGTTATATAACATTACCCAAATGAAGAGAGTTATTTTATTCCCTTGTTATCATTGTCTTTAACAGAACGCTCGGCAGATACATCATGGGTAGAGCTAGGAGAAAGATCTGTAAGTGTTCACGCCTGTGTGTCTGTTTTAATATTAATTGTATATTATGCAAGAATATAAATATATATAATATATATATATATATATATATATATATATATATATATATATATATATATATATATATATATATATATATATATATATATAGATATATATATATATATATATAATCCAAATGTACATAATGTACCTCTTGTATTATATTCGCTCCCAAACACAGACTGAAAAATATAGTCAACAGGTGGCACTGAATATCCCTCTGATGAATACAGACGTTATGACACTCGGTGTAAGAAATTCGAAGCTCATTAAAAAAAATAAAGAATTATATAAATGCTAGAGCAGACAAATTATTTGGAGCAGGTAATATCTGAGAATACATAGTTAGAATAACAGATGAGATACTAGGGTGTATAGAACAAAAGTAAGCAGACACATAATTTACCAGGGGTAGCGAACAAGCAGAGGAGACATCAATAACAGAATGAATAAAGCCAAACAGTCTTTGTCAATATAAATAACATCTGGAAAATCATCTCAGAACAAACACAAACACCAAATTGAGATAATATGAGAATTACATACTTTCTGTACTTCTATATGACGCGGAAGAATACTGGACAGTAAACAGAGGAAATGTCCAAAATTGTCCTCTTTAGACACAATCTTCTTCTAAAGGAAAAATTCTCATAACTTTTTCACAGGAATACCATCACTCACCAACCAAGAATCTGTTTAACCTCGAAGCCATCAAAAAGAGATCCCCATACATCATAGTGGACAACGCTTTGCAAACTGGGCTGGTCAATGTTTCAAGAGTAGACCCCGAGCCAGTCCGCAAGAACTGTCATATAGGCCTATGGAGGAAAGAGAAAGAGTGTGTGAGAAAAGAAAACCGACCAAAAACAGCTTCACGGAGAACTGTTTGAGGCAAAGATGCAAAGCATGCACCAAAGTTGGGGTACTGCACAAAACGCATGGCTAACAACCGGCAAACGTGGAGACAGGTTTGTTCTTTGCTCCCTACAAGACGCTCACTAGGCCGCGATGGCCCCTTGTTACAACTTTGTCAGTGAGTGGATAATTTCACAGAAAAAGAAGATATCATCCAACAGCCTATGCAAAGAGGCTTGAAAATGTAAATCGCATTCAACAACATCTGTAGTCGTATGATCAACAGGAAACCGTTAGTACCGACGATCGTAATGATTAACAGCCTAGCTGTGTAAATAACAAACAAGAAGTTACTGACTCTAAGAAATAAGGGACTGCATATTGTCGTAGATTTGTGATAGGATAGGTGAATTAAGACTTGGTTTGGTCCCTTCTGAATAGCAATAGAAACAAGTGATAGCTCAGTGGGAGATGATAAAATAGAAATAGATTTCACGAGTGAGATAGAGGAAATATATTAGAGTCGGTCTCTGACCCTCGAGATGAATTATTTCTCTCAGTCAGCCTATCAATCCTACAACAGATTCAGATTTGTCAGACCGTTAATATAAAGAATAAAATATAAAATATATATATATATATATATACTACTCGTCAAAAGTCAAGGGGCCACCCTATTATTTTCAATACACTTTTATATAAGCGCATAGAATGATTAAATGAAGGAAGTTTTTAGTAAATATGGGTGCAATATCTTCCTCTGACAGTCCTCTATGCACGTTAAGCATAAAAACAACTCACCGACAACCATGGTGATCACGTGCAATTTGGTTTGCTGACCATAAATTCACATTTTTAATCTGTTTTTTCAACTTCCGTACAACCAAACAGGTGAAGTAATCGTGCTGATTGACATTCCACGTGCAATGGTGACTTTTCGTGAACAGAGTTCACTCTTAATTTGTTTTACAATCAGCAGACTTATGGTAGTTTCATCACGTGCAAAAAACCATGCCACCGAGAAGCCGTTTGAATCTTACAACGCAGAGGGCTTTCAGCGTGGGGTTGAAGTGGGTTTATTGTCGTGAGGTGCTAGCTGGCTTGGCAGTGTCCATTCTATCCAACTTTTGGAGGACATTTCGGCACGGCAGTGTGAGAGGCTCACACCGCAGTTACGCCCTCGATGCAATAACTGATGACGGA
>JAMPIV010004011.1:0-61494 GCA_024509875.1 Oreohelix idahoensis
CCACTTTGCTCGGTCGGCGGCCTCCTTCGTACAGTGCCCCAACTCTGGTTCATTCTTTGCATCTCAGCCTCCACAGTCCTCCGCCAGGTTGTTTTTGGTCGGCCTCTTTTTCGTTTTCCTTCAGGGGTCCAAAGCATAGCTGTTCTTGTGATGGCATCAGGGTCTCTTCTGAGGACATGGCCAACCAGCTCCAGCGTCTGCCAGCTATGATGGCGTGCATGTCCTCTTGCTTGCTCCGAGTAAGCAGATCTTGGTTGGTGATGGTATTCGGCCAAAAGATTCGGTGAATTTTCTTAGGCATGTTGTGTGAAAAGAGGACAATTTTGACATTTCCTTCTCTGTAACTCTCCAGCATTCCGCACCATAGAGAAGCACAGAAAGCACACAGCTCTGATATAATCTTAATTCTGTGCTTGTGCTGTATTGAGAGGACTTCCAGATGTTGTTTAGGCTAAAGAAGGCTGTTCTTGCTTTATTCATTCTGATGTTGATGTCTTTGCCTGCCCCGCCGTCTGGTGTTACTATGCATCCTAGGTATGTGAAGGTGTCTGTCTGTACCAGTTGCTGATTCCTTACTGATATGGGCTCAGGGTTGCTCACATTGAGCGTCATGACCTCTGACTTCTTTAAATTGATGTTCAAGCCCACCTGCTGGCTATACTTATTAAGTATATCCGTTTTTTCCTGGATGTGTTGATGTGAATGTGCTAGTAGTGCAATGTCATCTGCATATTCCAGATCTTCCAATGTAGAAAATGTAGTCCATCTTATTCCTCTTGGACTGCCCTCTGTTGTCTGGCGCATCACCCAGTCTATGACTGTTAAAAATAGAGTGGTTGATAAGGGGCATCCCTGGTGTACTCCTGTCTTCACCTCAAAGATTAGGTTGCTCTGCCCAACACTACACGTAAAGTTGGCATAGAGGCTTTTTATGATTGACACTATGCAGTTTGGAATTCCATAAGCCCTCAGTATTTTCCATAAACTGTCCCTATGTATGCTGTCAAAAGCCTTTTCAAAATCAACGAAATTAATGTACATCTGTCTTTGCCATTCTGAGCACTGCTCTATAATGTGCCCGAGAGTGAATATATGATCTACACATCTTCTGTTCTTTCTAAATCCTGCTTGTTCTTTCCTCAGTTTGTGATCTACTGCTTTTGAAATTCTCTGTATAATTATCTTGCCTAGTATTTTGCTGGCAACTGAGAGAAGGGTGATTCCTCTCCAATTATTGCAATCTGCAAGATCTCCCTTCTTGGGCAATTTGACAATTATTCCTTTGTTCCACTTTGATGGTTGTTGTCCCTGTTTTCCAGATTTGTGCAAATAGCGGTTCTAATAGTTCTGCTGCTAGCTCAGGGTCTGTCTTGAATAGCGCTGCTGTCGCCGCTGGGAACGGCACTATATAACAGCGTGTAACCGTGGTGGCTGGTTACTGCATCCAAATAATCTTATGTGATCGCTGTAACAATCTATCCAGGTGATATGCCAAATCTTCGCACCGTGTAGACCTTTCGTCACAGGTCGTACATATTTTCTTCTGAGTTTATTGTCATTGAATTTCCTAGTGATCGTAGTGTTTACTGGTTTACTTAAATATATTGTGGGTGGTAACTGGCGACTGCCAGAGGTGGAGTTACCCAAATGAATGTTGGTTCAAGACCAGGTCCTTACTACTCACGTAAGTTGTCAGTGATCATTTGTATCTTCCTAGTGCTTCCATACATGAGTAAGTAACAGCAATAAGTCATAGAAAACAATTTATTATTAGACTAAAAGGCAATGTTCATACACGACTCAATAACCTGGCTATCAGCGGCCAGAACGCCTGTGGGTTACATGAATCGTAAGGTCTCTGCAAAAGGACATCATCATAACAACATGTCTGCTTGACCCTGCTAAAAATGTCGATAGGCTTTTGCCTAGGGTCTCGATATACATTTCATAGCAGACTAATCGTTCTAATAGAAAAAATGGTTGTCATACAAACCGGGTGAACACATCCCACAAAACTGGAAAACTCAGTCTCCTCGAATAACATACTTGTGAATAACATTGAAACTTTCAGTGGTCAGGCATTTCCTCGACCAGAGGTTAACCACACAACCTTTAAAAACCCGGCCCGCACTAAGGCTGAAACACGTCTACCTCACTTAACAGTGAACCCCGTGACTGAACTGTGTTCTGACCGCGGTAGTCAAAAATAGCTATCGACGATCTCATTGGTCAAGCTCGACCAGTGATGTTTTGTTAGCAACTAATCTTGCTCAAGATCTTTAGCTATTCTTATATTACTGTTTAACGTGCTAGCTAGCGTTAACACAGGCCCTCCGGTGACACTGCATTTAAGTTATCATGGCCAGGAGCTTTTGCATTCTTTAACCCTTTGGTTGCTGTGGTGATTTCTTCTTTACGTGGAATGTCTGTATTTACATCTAGATCGTTTTCAGCCTCAGGAACATTCAATTTTGTCTCTGGTGGTTCCTTGTTCAGAGTTTATCTGAAGTGCTCTGCCCATCTTGTTTCCTGTCCCTCTGCTGTCGTGATGAGATTTCTTTGCTTATCTCTTACTAATGTAATGTTGTTTGCACCTCGTTTTCCGCTGATGAATTTAGTTATTTTGTATACTGTGCTTTGTTCATTTCTCAGTGCTGCCTCTTCTGCCTGTGTTGCAAGATCGTCTAGGAAATTCCTTTTGTTGGCTCGGGTTTGGCGTTTAACTTCCTTGTCCAGCTGACTGTACTGTTCGCTATATAGTTGCATTAACCTGGGGGACTTCGCTTCTGTTTTCTTTCTTTTCATTTCCTTTCTCGGTGTTATGGTGTTTAATGTTTCTGGTGTTATCCAGTCTTGCTTCTTCCTTTCCTGGAATCCCAAGCATGATTTGCGGCTTTCCTTATATATTGTTGAAATGGTGTTGAATTTCCGGTCTATATCATCAGTCAATGTCTTTTCCTGACTTTTGGCAAATTGATATCATTTCTTTATGTCAGCCACAAAAGCTTTTCTGGTAAGGGGGTCCTTCAATTTGCTGATGTCAAACCTTTTCTGTGTAGTTACAGTTGGTCCAGCCCTTCTTAGTTTCACTTTCAGTTTTGCTACTACTAAATGGTGATCACTTCCCACATCTGCACCTCTTCTTACCTTCACATCTTGTAATGCATGTCTCCATCTACCATTAATCATGATGTGGTCTATCTGGTTTCTGTCCCGACCATTTGGTGATTCCCATGTTAATTTGTGAATTTCTTTATGTGGGAAAAGTGTTCCTCCAATGACCAGGTTATTAATACTACAGAAACTTATTAATTTATCCCCATTTTCGTTTGCTGTTCCGCTGCGGAATTTCCCCATTACTCTTTTATTATATGTATTGTGTGTACCAACTTTCGCATTGAGGTCTCCCATTACTATAATATCTCGATCTCTCTATAATTCCTGCACTCAACATGTCGTTTATAGATTTCTGCACTATTTCACGGTTTTTCAAAGGGGTGTGGTAGGGTTTCAAACTAGTAGGTTCTTCTGTTGTGGTCTGAATGTCCATATGTACCGTACTGGTTCTGCCTAACTCCATGTCCGTCAGTGCGAATACGTCCTGATGTTTCGTGATGAACGCACTAAGTTTAATTTTATGTTGACCTTCTACGTTCAGTGTCGCCAATAATTGCGATAACCGGTCTGGTGTGTGATCCTGTATCTGGGACTCGTGGTTTGTCTACGGTGTTTTAACATATGTATTTTCTATGCCCGTTCTGTGAATGTTACGTCTGCTCTCTCGTTCACTACAGCAGTATTCAAAGGGTTTTGGATATCTTGATTCATATCTTCGATACAGTGGTTTGTTTGAGTATCTCGTATTGGGTTTCCGCCATGGAGTATGCTCTACATCTGTTCTGTGATTGTTACTTCTGCTCTCTCGTTCGCTACGGCAGTATTCAAAGGGTTTTGGATATCTTTATTCATATCTTCGATACAGTGGTTTGTTTGCGTATCTCGTATTGGGTTTCCGCCATGGAGTATACTCTACATCTGTTCTGTGATTATAATGTCCACTATAGTGAGAAGGTGATCTATTATACCTACGGCCTGTTTTCTTTGCTGGGTTTGGCAATAAATGGTGGGTAACAAGGTTAACATGGTGCGATTTTCTTCTACTGTTGCCTGTTCCTCTGTATATCCCATCGTATGCTTTTCTCCTTATTACTTGGTCAACTTCATGTGCATAACGAAAGTATTTAGTCCTTTCCGTATATAAATACATGTCTTCAGGTTCGTCTCTGCAAGCTCGCTCATATGCCTAAAATTCTTGATCTTCTGCGTTGCTATGATTAATGTATTGTTCACTTGGGTATCCTCCTGGTAATGGTGTGTCATCTTGATAGTCTTGACTTGTGGGGCGGCGTGGGGGTGAGTGTGGGATCTGACATGGTGTGGTGAATGAAGGGTATCGATAGGTTGTGTCTTCAGGTTCATCTCTGCAAGCTTTATCATACGGTGTGTCATCTTGGTTAGAGTGTCTTCTCTCTCTGTGGAGTAACATAGTTCTCAGGCACATAATCAGTGCTATCCCTATTTGACATGTGGTATGATCGTCGACATGTATATTTCCTGTTGCTCTCTTGGCTGTAGATTCTCCTTCTGTATGTTGTTCTACTCGGTTTGACAAACGTTTTTGTTTCTGGAATCCGGCGCCTAATCTTGTGAGTAAATTGGTTACCATATGTACTTTGCCGTTGAAATCGTCTATCAGAGTCGGAGGGGTCATATGGGGTATAATTTTGGGATGTGTATGGAGCGGGGGAATGATGGTGTTGACTCTGCTCGACGTCAAGCATTCTATTGTTTATAGCACAGGTCAAGGACGATCTTCGTACTTTAGCAATTATCGCACCACTGTGTATCGTCATAGCTTGTCCTGATGTGTTTACAATCATGACTGAAAAGTCACGAGAGGGTGATACTTCGGCAATACCTTCAGTAACAAACATGAGGGGTTCGTCATTGATGTCCTCATTTTCTAAGGGTTCAATCTGGATTGTTTGTCCTGGTCCGATATAATTGGAACTCTTAATTCGACCTTTAGCTATCACAAGCGTGTTAGGTAGTACTGTAACTGGCGTCGTTAAGCGTACCAGGGAGGCAATATGTATATCATCCTGTACCTGTATATATTCACCATTGACATTGATCTTAGTTCCAAAGGTTGTTATTGCCGGGAGTTGTAGTGAGGATAAGCTCTCACTGCAGATAAAATACTTCTATGGCACGCGCCTCAAACAGCCTCTGACAACCAAGTCCAGCTCCCGGCCTTCACGTGTGGCTCAATTTGAGCCCGGCGGAACTGTTTCCACTGACGGGAGAAGGGGCAAAGGCGAGCGACTGGCGCCTTAAAACCAGCAGCTTCGGGCAGATAGGGCTCGTGATCCTTGGTTGGTAGCTTATCTAAGAGAAGGAACTCTGAATTCAAACCACCGCTGCCTTGCGGGAATATCCATTTATGGAATTGGCTTCGGGAGTAAACCCTGAGGATAAATCCGGAGTCGGAGTCCCTAAGGCAGTCTAATGTCGATTCGACATTATTCTGGCAACTCCTGCGACATGGCTGGTACCAAACTGTATCGGCTACTGCCGTTCCTTTGGATCTACCGGCTGTGTGGAGAGGGGGAACATGCTGCATGGGCAACAGCTTGATCTCCATATAACTGTGCCCAAGCTCGCGCCCTGGAGAGGACACTCCAGCTTCACCCTATAGGTGTCGGTAAAACACGGGAAGTAGCAGTTACCGGTTATAAGCTTTTTGCCCAATTGGCGTAGGGCATGGCGCCAGGGGCTACTTCCGACAGTGGGAGAGGTTCTAGTATCTCACTGGACAGCTACCGCCCGCTTCAAGCTGGGCAGCCCCCAGTCAATAAGGTGTTGTCCCGCCACTGTCTGCTTTCCCCATTGGGTGCATGGGGATTAGGGTCAAACCCGAACTGTGGACAGAAAATTTTGCACCAAGCAATTATCGAAAAAATAGAAATAAGCAAACTCTCAGATTGGGATGCTGGAACGTCCGGACTATGTTGACTGGACTATCCGAAAACCTACAGGATGTAAACGATGTAAGGAAGACAGCCATAATTAATGATGAGCTTAAACGACTTCAGGTGGATATAGCTGCACTTCAGGAAACGCGCCTGGCGGGCTCTGGAACGGTGAGCGAGAAGGACTACACATTTTATTGGCAAGGGAAAGATCTTAATAAAGCTAGAGAACACGGAGTAGGTTTTTGCGGTCAAAAAATCGCTAACTAAAATGGTTGAACCAGGCGAGAATGGATCAGAACGCCTGTTAACGCTCCGCCTGCAAACTAGCACAGGTCCCATCACCCTTGTCAGTGTGTATGCTCCTACTCTGTACTCTGCTTCAGAAGCTAAAGATGAGTTCTACGAGAATCTAACAGCAATTATCAAAAGCATACCTAGGCAAGAACAGCTTGTTCTCCTTGGTGACTTTAACGCTAGAGTGGGTGCCGATAATGTTTCATGGCCTTCATGTCTGGGCAGGTTTGGTATTGGCAAGATGAATGAAAATGGACAACGGCTCTTAGAGTTGTGCGTCCACCATGACCTCTGCGTGACCAACACCTACTTTCAGACAAAACCCCAGCATAAGGTGTCATGGAGACACCCACGATCCAAGCACTGGCACCAACTTGACCTGATTCTCGTCAGAAGGCCACTCCTCAGGTCTGTGCTCTCCACGCGCTCGTACCATAGTGCAGACTGTGATACAGATCACTCCTTGGTTTGCTGCAAAATCAGAGCACAACCAAGAAAACTCTATCGTGTCAGACATGAAGGGAAACCACGCATTGATACCAGCAAGATGTCAGACCCTTTCATGATCGCTCAATTCACTGCGACCTTCGAGAAAGTGCTCAGTAGCCCTCAGCATGGTGATACTATTACAGAGAACTGGGAGCATCTACGGAACACCATTCAAAGTACTGCACTTGCCACCTTTGGTAAGAAAACAGCCAAGTCAAATGACTGGTTTGATGCTTCATCAGATGTGATGGCACCTGTCATTGAAGCTAAGCGCAGTGCTATGAATGAATACAAACGTTCACCGAGTGCCAGAACCCTACAGATCCTGAGGGCTACGAGAAGCAAAGTTCAACAAACTGCTCGACGCTGTGCAAATGACTACTGGCTCCAGCTCAGTGAGAGCATCCAGATCGCAGCGCAAACAGGCAACATTAGACAAATGTATGACGGTATAAAGAAAGCACTTGGCCCCCATAAAAGTAAGACGGCACCGCTAAAAACCATCAGCGGAGAGAAGCTAACCGATAAGGGTAAGCAGATGGAGAGGTGGGTCGAGCACTACTCTGAGCTTTACGCTAGAGACAATACCGTTACGCCTGCAGCCCTTGATGGTGTCAACAGTCTGCCAACTATGGAGGAGCTGGATGCCGAACCAACATTAGAGGAACTCAGCAAGGCCATTGATAGCTTGGCCTCTGGCAAAGCACCAGGCAGTGATGGGATTCCTCCTGATTTAATCAAATGCTGTAAGAGCACGCTATTACATCCCCTGCATAGGATGCTGTGCCAGTGCTGGGAAGAGACAACTATTCCTCAAGACATGCGAGATGCCAAGATTGTAACACTGTATAAAAATAAAGGAGACAGAAGTGATTGCAATAACTACAGAGGCATCTCTCTTCTTAGTATTGTTGGTAAGGTTTTTGCCAAAGTCATCTTAATGCGACTACACAAGTTAGCTGAGCGCATATATCCAGAGTCACAGTGTGGATTCCGAGCTGGCAGATCAACAACAGACATGATCTTCTCTCTCCGCCAGCTTCAGGAAAAATCAAGAGAGCAGAAAAGACCATTATATATCGCCTTTATAGACCTCACAAAAGCATTCGACCTGGTTAGTAGGGATGGACTCTTTAAAATCCTCCTGAAAATAGGCTGCCCTTCTAAAATGCTGGAAATGATAAAGTCATTCCATGACGGCATGAAGGGAACAGTCCAATATGCTGGAAGCACGTCACAGCCCTTTGATATACGAAGTGGCGTTAAACAAGGCTGTGTTCTGGCTCCGACCCTCTTCGGAATCTTCTTTGCCTTACTCTTGAAACATGCATTCAGAGATGCAACTGAAGGAATATGCCTTCACACTAGGTCAGATGGCCGTCAGTTTAATCTTTCAAGGCTGAAGGCAAAAACAAAAATCAGAAGGGTCACTATAAGAGACTTGTTGTTCGCTGATGATGCTGCAGTCGTCACTCAAAGCCAACAGGAGCTTCAGAGCTTGATGAATCGCTTCACTAAAGCATGCAAGGACTTTAGCCTCACAATAAGTCTAAAGAAAACGAATGTGCTGAGTCAGGATGTGGGTGCTGCACCAGTTATCACTATCGATAACTATGAATTGGCAGTGGTGCACCACTTCACATACCTAGGGTCTACCATCAATGACAAACTCTCACTGGATACAGAAATCGACAGCCGCATTGGCAAAGCTGCAGCTATTTTTGCCCGCCTCACATCGCGTGTTTGGGGAAACTCTAAACTCACAATGAAGACCAAAGCTGCGGTATATAATGCCTGCGTCACCAGCACACTCCTATATGGCAGCGAGACCTGGACGACCTATGCTAAGCAAGAAAGAAGGCTCAATACCTTCCATTTGCGGTGTCTACGCCGCATCCTCGGCATCTCGTGGAAAGATAAAGTGACAAATGTCGAGGTGTTGTCACGTGCTGGCCTTCAAAGTATGTATACGCTTCTTAGACAACGCAGACTTCGCTGGCTTGGCCATGTTCGCCGCATGGAAGATGGTCGCATCCCAAAAGATATCTTCTACGGACAATTAGCAGATGGCAAGAGAACAGTTGGGCGACCACAGTTGAGGTTCAAAGATGTGTGCAAGAGAGATATGAGGGCACTGGACATGGATCCAGCAACATGGGAGGATGAAGCTGCCGATCGCACTAAGTGGCGATGCTATTTACGTCGCCACCTCAGATTGGGCGAAGAGAGGCTCACACAAGAAGCAGAGGTGAGGAGAAAACGTCGAAAGGAGCACCAGGAAAATAAGCAGCTGAGGGCTGCCACCTCAGGGGCGCATTCCCATAGTCAGTTATGACTGAAGGGGCTATTATTATTATTATTATGACATTGATCTTATGCAAGTCAAAATATATTCTGGCGTTGTGGCGAGTAAGGAAGTCTCTACCAAGGATGAAATTTCTAGACATCCCACGTGTAATTATGAAGGGATGTGTAAGCTGTTGCTGTCCTATCTGGAATGGAATATATGCTGTACCACAGGACTTCATGGATTCTCCTGTCACCGAGGCCATATACATATTTGATGGTCGGAACTTTGCAATATGCGCAAGAGTGAACACGGTCCAATTGCGCACTGCCATACGGGGCTGCTCAGTAACTGCCCACCACTGCGAGCGGTAACATCGTCCGGCGCGCAAAGTTTAAAAAAAAAATCACGTTTATATTTTTGTTTTCAGTCAGGATTTCTTACGGAACCTCTAGGGACATCTCACGGGACCTCTAGGGACATTTCACGGAACCTCAGGGTTCCGTGGAATCCCGGTTAAACAACCCTGTTCTGTAATATTTTTTTACTTGATCAGGATGCCATCCCCATGACAACCAACTATTATTGGCCTCTTACGACATGCCTGAGGGAGCAGTAGTTCTTGTTTCTGTTTCCCCAAGGACAAGATGTTTATTAATTCTGTAGCTCTCTCTCCCCCCCCCCCCCCCCCCCCCATATGGCGTTAAACTGTTGACGATCTTCTTTCTGTTTCTTCTTCAGTCTGTTTTTTCCTGCTATCACAGTATATTCCAATTGTCATCTTCTCATAACACGCTTAAAGAAAGGCGATTGACTCCTAAATTGAGTACTAAGCTTTCTTGGCGTACTGGATATTGTTCAGGACATCCTGACTGTTTACTCTTGGTAACAGCCTTAAGTTTTCTTAACATTCTTCAGCAAAACTCATCTATGTGGCCTCCATGGATTTTTTTTTATTTCGTTTACTGATGGTTCAACTCTCCTCCATGTTGCAGAACTGGCTCTATATAGTACTAAAGTATTCGAACTCATACTTCCATTGACAAAGAGTTGTTGTATATAATGTTTATTTTATTTTATTGAACGCTATTGATGTCTGGGTTATTCTACTCTTCACCTTTGACATGTATTGTCTTACTAATGTTATTGACGTGTCTAAGTATTTGAACCTATTGACTTGTTTCAACACTATTCTATTTTCTGTAAGGCTGTAATCTGGAGACGTCCTTTTCTTCAAGATGGCTATTCATGCCGTCTTTGTTTCTGTATTTAGTTAATGACATTTAATTTTAATTTATGTCAGTAGTGTATCAAGCATCTCCTACAACTGTTTCATTGTTGCTATTAAGACTGTATCATCAGCCTATCTTGAGTTTTTATATTATGCAGAGCTGTAGAGCAGAAGGTCAACAAGTTCATGAGAAAATGGCTAGGGGTACCACCAGGTCTGTCAGATGTAGCACTGTACTGCAAAAAGTCAAAACTTCTGCTTCCCTTCAAGTCAGTTGTTGAAGAATACAAAGTTGGAAAAGCACGGTTGGCAATGATGCTACGCGAGTCAGCTGATGACGTGGTTAAGTCCATTCAGCCCACACTGAAAACGGGAAGGAAGTGGAGAGTGGAAGAAGCTGTTGATGCTGCTGAAGAGTCACTCAAACTGAGGGAGGTAATCGGATACACACAAACGAATAGACGGGGATTTGGGCATGGTGACATCCGCTGGTGGTCCAAGGCATCAAGCAGGGAGCGCAGAGACATGGTAGTTCAGGAGATACGAGGAGCTGAGAATGATAAGAGGTTGCAAAAAGCAGTGCAGCAGGTCCAACAAGGCCAATGGACCACATGGGAAGGAGCCCTGCAGAGGTCCTTGACATGGAATGATATATGGCATATGGCACCTCTTAGGCTCAGCTTCGTGGTTAGATCAATGTATGACCTGCTGCCGTCGGCCACCAACCTTGTGAAATGGGGAAAGTCGGATGATGAGCAGTGCCCCTGTGCCAGGGGAGGCAGACACTTGAACACGTGCTCTCAGCGTGTAAGGTGGCATTAGGGCAAGGGCGATACACTTGGCACCATAACAAAGTGCTAAATGAGCTTGCTGCGACAATAGATCAGGCAAGAATGAAAGCGAATAGCAAAGTCCGGCCAGACACCACAAATACATACTTTCTGAGGGCAGGAAAGTCAGCACACCCCAAACCGAGTAAACCTGGTAGCAGTTTACCATCTCTTCTTGACTGTGCAAACGACTGGGAGATGGCGGTAGACGTACCTGGACGGGGGGCATATCCAGAGACTATCAGAAAGTCGCGGAGACTGCCGAATATAGTGCTTCATTCTGCAGCAACGCTTCAGGTCATACTGATTGAACTGACCGTGCCATTTGAATCCAGATTAGACGAGCAACATTCATTCAAAGCAGCCAAGTATAGCGATCTGGCCGCGGATCTGAGACACGATGGATTCAGTGCAAGGGTCATGGCGGTTGAAGTGGGCGCAAGAGGGCTTGTGGCTGCATCAGTGTATGATTTATTGAAACTGTTGGGGCTGAAGGGACAGTCTAGAACAAGGGCACTGAAGAGGCTTAGTGAAACTGCCGAAAAGGCATCAGGCTGGCTGTGGAACAACCGCAATGGGCGATGGACATCGTGACAATAAACGCTGCGGTACATAAAACACCAAAATTTTTGTAAGTCCACAACGTTGAGTTTTTTTGGTGTACTAGTGAAAGAGCTGCGACTCTGGGGCAACAGCCGATGTATACTATAGGGAGTGTCAGGTACAGAATTTCAGTGGCTTGCGGCGCGCAGCTCATCGGCTGCGCGCTAATGTCTCAGTGTGTGTCCTTAGTTGTGAAGGGCGACGGAACGAACGGAATAATTTGTCTTCTCTTTGTTACTTTCACAATTGCCTCCACGGCTGGCGTTGTGGATTTAAAAGTTGCTACCATAAGTGAAATGGGTTCATTTTCGATACAAGACAACAGGAAGCTGAGACGCTTGGGAGTCATGACCCAAGTGGGCCCGCCCCCCTTAGAGTATAAAGGAGTAATTGGGCCGAAACACTTGTCGAATGGGGGGACTGCTTCTGATGATCAGATTGCTTCCTGTTATATCGCTCTGTAAAGAGTTTCCTATCTTAATTCTTGCATGTCCTCTATCGATCTCATTGTATAATATCACTGTAAAGAAAGAACAAACCATGTGGCAACACACATCCCTGCCTAACACTAGTTTTATCTGCTGAAACTTTCGTGTTTATTTGTCAGTTCTTATAGTTGCTGTATTTTACTTTTACATGTTCTTTATAACTCTCAGTTCTTTCCCATCACTTTTTATGTTTAATACAATTTTGATAGTTTCCTCAAATGTACCTTAATGTAGTCTACAAAGCGCAAGTATATATATATATCATCATCATGTGACGTATTCTTTCCAGAACGTTGTCTCCATTACAGCTGCTCTGAACGCATCACGATTCTGGGCAAGTCGACCTGCATCAGCCAAAGACAAGTTCAGACTCTCTGTGATGTCCTGGGTCCACCGTCGTCTAGGTCGACCCCTTCCCCTTTTTCCAGGGACCATGCCTTCCATCACTCTTTTTTCCAGACTATTATGTCTTTTTATATGACCGAAAAATTTCAGCTTCCTTATTGCGATGGTATTTAGGAGCCAATGTTCCTGTACGTTTAGTGAGTGCAGTACTTCTCTGTTGGTCTTTTTTTCTGTCCAGGGTATTCTCAACATCCTTCTGTAGCATTTCATTTCAAATGATGTAATCTTTTTTGCAACTGTTTTATTGAGTGTCCAAGTCTCGCAGCCGTATGTTGCTACTGGGAATATACATGCTCTGATCAGTTGTAACTTTGTTTCTTTGCTTGTGCCTTGCCATAGGTTTTTCATCTGTATTAGTTTATGTGAAGCAATTGCAAGTCTTCTTTTAATTTCTACTGCACAGTCGCCAGAGCTGTTGATGATTGATCCTAAGTATTCGAATTCATTAACACTTTCCAGTTCTTCGTTATCAATTTCAATTTCTGGTTTGGTCTTTACTTTGTCTGTTGTCAATACTTTAGTCTTCTTGGTGTTTAGGTATAGATTCTGGGCCTCGCTGTGTTTTTTGGTGGACAGAAGTAATTGTTCAAGTCCTTCTGGGTTGGTCGATAGGAGGACTGTGTCGTCAGCATATCTGATTTCCGGGATCTGGTACCCGCCGATGTTAAATGAGTCAAACTCTGTGTGTTCTTGGTCATCTCTTACATTTCTCATGATATTCTCGGCATAAATGTTAAACAGGTAAGGGGAAAGGGTACAGCCTTGTCTTACTCCTTTCTGTACTTCAAACCATTCTGATGTTTCCCCCCTATTCTTACGGCTGCCTGTTGTTCTTGGTACAGCAGTGCGATGAGTTGTATAAGGTGGTTTGGAAATCCCATATTTTTCATAATAGCCCATAACTGCTGATGTTGTACACAATCGAAAGCTTTGGTGTAATCAATGAAACAAGTATGTAGGTCAACGTTGAATTCTCTACACTTTTCTATGATGATCCTCATGTTGAATATATGATCTCTAGTGCCTGTACCTGGTCGAAAACCCGCCTGTACTTCGTTTATTTCTGTTTCTAGCTTTTGTTGCATCCTTTTCATTATGATTTGTAATAGTATTTTGCTGGCATGGCTTATAAGAGCTATAGTTCTGTAGTTTGTGCACAGTTTCAGGTTGCCCTTTTTTGGCAAGGGTATGTAAATTGATCTTTTCCATTCCTTGGGCCAAATTCCGCTTTGCCAGATCTTGCAGCATAATGCATGGTATATACGAGCGCTGCCTTCTCCTCCTGCCTGTATCATTTCAGCTGTTATTTCATCACAACCAGGAGATTTTCCACTTTTTAAGTGTTTGATTGCGTTCCGGACTTCCTCTATGGTAGGTTCTGGTTCACGTTCCGCTTCATTCATGACGTTGTCATCTGCCGCTTTGTTTATTTCCGTATACATTTCTTGACAGTACTCCTTCCATCTGTTCAGAATATCTTTACGTTCTGTTAGAGTGTCGCCTTTCTTGTCGTTTATTGCTCGAGGTGATGATTTAAAGTTGCTGTTCTTCAATGTTCTTACTTCAGAAAACATATTCTTACTCAATCCCTGTTCGCGCATTTCCTCTATTTTCCTGCAGGTGTCGTTTATGTATTGTTGTTTGTCTTGTCTGACTCGTTTTTTTAATCTGCTTTGTGTATTCCTTGTACAACTCCTGATTTTCTGTATCTTTTTTGGACTTCATTTTTCTTCTCTCTACCACCAACTTCAGTGTTTCGTCTGAGATGTATTCTCGTCTCTTTATACTTCTTTTAGGAATTAACCTCTGTGCATTTGTAATATAAACATCTCTGATGTTATTGGCAAGTTCATCTGGTGTCATTTCCTCCTGTACTGCCATAAGAATGTCAAATTTGTTCTGAATATCGACACTGTACTCTTCTGGTATGGCGCTTGTGTCATAACTTATTACTTTGTCGCTTGTAACGACTTTTTTTCAATTTGATCTTGAAGTTTGCAGCAAGAAGTTCATGGTCGGAGTCACAGTCTGCTCCTGGGAGCGTCTTGATGGATGAGATACAAGATCGCCATCTTTGTTGTATTAAGATGTAATCTATTTGGTTCTTGCTTTTTCCGTCCGGTGACGTCCATGTATATAGTCTTCTAGGGTGTTGCATGAAAAGAGTATTTGTGATGACTAGGTTGTTTTCTAGGCAGAATGTTGTCAAGCGTTCTCCTCTCTCATTTCTCTGACCCAATCCATAACTTCCTTTCACTCTTTTTTCATGTTCTAATCTTTCGTTTCCAACTTTAGCATTAAAATCTCCCATTATTATCCTAATATCTTGCTTATTTGCTTTCTCTAATGCGTGTTGCAGTTCATTGTAAAAATCTTCAATTTCCTGTTCTTCAGCAGCTGCTGTTGGCGCATATGTTTGTATAATTGTGATGTTCTTTCTTTTTCCTTTCAGTCTGATTGTGACAATGCGGTCATTTATGGGATTATATCCTAATAGGGAGGCAGCTGTCCTTTTAGACAGGTAGAAGCCGACGCCACTCTGACCTCCTCTCTCTTTGCCTGAGTATATGAATGTTCCTCCTGATGGAATCGAAAAGTGTCCCTGGCCCGACCATCTGTGCTCTGAGATGCCCAGGATATCGATGTTTAGTCTTTCCATCTCGTTCTTCACTATGTACTGTTTTCCTTGGTATAAGCTTCTGACGTTCCATGTTCCTATTTTGATTATTTTTCTAAGACCGATGGCATGGTTTTCCGTGGTAACACAGTCAGGCTTTTGCCGTCATCACGATTACCTGTACTGACGCTGCCAACGATCTCTTCCCCAGTTAAATATGATCTGCCTGGCCTGGGGGCCTCACCACCAGATCTTTGTGTAGTATTCAGATTAGCCATTATGGATTTCTTGGCATTGTACATCCAGTAGTTTGCCATTGCTTTCTGGATGGTTCTGGCCGCTTACCATTACAGTCCATGGTGCGCCCTCAGCCCGATACCAGGCCTTTCCAACTCCTGCCCTAGAAGCCGTTGTCAAAATATTATTGATCATCCGCCCGTTCGGCCAGCAGTTGTGTGTACTGTTTAAGGGGGAACCTCCCTTTTTCAATTTACTCATGTGGTTCTGCCGGCCAGTCAAAGCCGTTGCCCGGGGGGGTGGCGCTGCCGTACACAAGCAGACTCGAGGAGCCATACATGAGCTGAACTGGAGTGGGGGAACCAAATAGGATCCAGGCCATCCTCAAAAAGAGGAAGTGACTGCCTCTCACCGTGAGGTACTATCCCTTACACACTCCAGCCCTACCCCCCATATATATATATATATATATATATATATATATATATATATATATATATATATATATATATATATATAATATATATATATATATATATATATATATATATATATATATATATGTTTTACTTCTATAACTATCTCTATTAATGTTCTTCTAACATATAATGTGTTGTTTGTATCTTTACCTTCTATAGGCCCAACTGTTCATCCACAGATTCTGGTTTTATTTTACGTCACTTTTCTCACGATAATAATAGTATTTTGATCATATGATACATGCGACTTAATTACTGTGATCGCCTTATTCGATGACTCCATGTTACTCTGATAAAGCTATGAATATGGATTTTAATATATATCCATTATTGTAGACATTACTTAACTGTTTTGTTATGACGTCTATTTCAACTGTTCCCACAGCCTCAATTTCCGCTAGTTTTGTGTTAACGGGCTCAGCGACCTGGCTTTTCTTCACGTGGCGCATGGCGTTCTCACAAGTCTCAGTTGTTCTTCACGTGGCGCATGGCGTTCTCACAAGTCTCAGTTGTTCTTCACGTGGCGCATGGCGTTCTCACAAGTCTCAGTTGTTCTTCACGTGGCGCATGGCGTTCTCACAAGTCTCAGTTGTTCTTCACGTGGCGCATGGCGTTCTCACAAGTCTCAGTTTTTCTTCACGTGGCGCATGTTCTACACAAGCGTTTTCTCACAAGTCTCAGTTGTTCTCACGTGGCGCATGGCGTTCTCACAAGTCTCAGTTGTTCTTCACGTGGCGCATGGCGTTCTCACAAGTCTCAGTTGTTCTTCACGTGGCGCATGGCGTTCTCACAAGTCTCAGTTGTTCTTCACGTGGCGCATGGTGTTCTCACAAGTCTCAGTTGTTATTCACAGTTGTCATCAATATTTAATTCTGACCTACTGTCATCTTAGAGCACCTTTATATGTGTTCATCAACCAGCAGCACTATGTGATCGATGTGGCTGAGATGGCTGTGACAAGTCAATATCACAGGGGCTAACAGAGGGACAATAAAAGTGAATGCTGTAACATCATATGCA
This sequence comes from Oreohelix idahoensis, assembly GCA_024509875.1. Taxonomy (NCBI): domain Eukaryota; kingdom Metazoa; phylum Mollusca; class Gastropoda; order Stylommatophora; family Oreohelicidae; genus Oreohelix; species Oreohelix idahoensis. Next base: position 17,016 of record JAMPIV010004011.1, read on the forward strand.
ATACATCCTTGTCATGGAACTTTTCTTATGCGAAAAGTGTACTCAAGTGTTACATCCAGGCAATACTATTGTATGGAAGTCAGTACTCGACACTGAGCAAAAATATTTGGAGGTAACAGCGGGCAGGTTTCTCAGAATAATGTTAAGAACCACAAAAACAGTGGGACCGACTGTCGTGGAATATTCTAATCCACATATATAAATTATCAAGTAAATATAAAGCCTAATAAATACATATAATAAATAAAGGAAGAAGAATGGTAAAGAACAGTGCTGTCACAATGACAGTACTCGAAATCCCCCTTCTTTTCTACTTCGTCGGCAAATTGTAACGCTTTCACGTTGATATTAAAGGCCTTCTGCAACATACACGCGTTTCCCAAACACACAATAAATGTGCTGCCTTTCTAAGAAAAACCTTGAAATATGCAAGTTGACCTAAATTTTAAATTCCATTCATGTCTTTTTCTACACTATGTTACCAAAAACAAAAGACAGATGGACTAAAGGATAGCGAGAAGGGAGAGGCAGAAAGCCGAACACTAAACACGCGTCGCGCGATACACAAATGCTGCCATCACGCGTGTAAGACTACATGCACTAACTTTTTTTCAGACGGACAGTGATAAATTCACTACCCTTCCCAGAGTTAGGTTTTAAAATCTGAAAAACGCTTATTGGGGAAACCTGACATTCTACTGTTTTATGTCCGAAATCCTGACATTAGTCTGACAGTACAGCAGGACAGGTGGCGGTTCTCACAAAAAAAATAAAACAACTACACGACTATCCTAGAAATTGCATATTTTGAACGCAGCCACTTAGCTCTTTTAAATTTGGATATTTGGGCTCCTTAGGGTTTGCTGACAAAGAATATGTACAACGTTATGCAAATATTCTAGGAATTAACAAGTTATAGCCAAAATAAAATGATAGTGCTGTCAGACAACACCCAAAATCAGAATCGCTCAGTGGTAGATTTTTTTTTCACCACCATTGTACGGGAAATGGGCCACAAGTTACATTTGAACGGATTGGCTGGAATGATATGTAAGGCTAAACACGATTAGTCGGGCTATAAATGCTATCCTTGGTTGTTAGGGGAGACGTAGGAAGTTAAAATTTTTTCAAATACTTGTCGAAACGTGGCTCCATTGGCTAGACTCGCTGATATACTCACTTAGGAGCGTTAGTTCGAGACCACTAGTGCAAATAAGCTTGATAAAGCAACAGTGCGTTGAAGCCAGCTCATATTTGTGTTAAATAAAAGCCTGGAACATAAGCAGATGGGAATTTGTGCCAGTATTTTGTGCCAGTATTTTGTGCCAGAATTCATTGCTAATCAACGTATCTGTGTTTGTTTCCATGAATTGTGGTAAGCTTGAAACATTCAGTATCTTTTAATGAAAATTGAATGTGAATTGTTAATTTATGCCTGTATATATGTGTAGTTCAGTAGCAAACATGATATAAAGCCTATAATGCTCCAGCCTGAACAGAAGGTGTCGGAGGAAAGTAAAACTGCATGGAATGGCCAAACAGTACACTGACACCTAGATTATTGATTAGACAGAAATAATGCTGGAAGTGCAGAGGCGTAGTAACCATTAAGGAGGTTAATGCTGGTATAAAGTATTTCAGATGAAGCTGACAGTTGGCCTAACGCTCTGAACTCAATGTTTGTGATGTATTGTGCTCAGTGTAAAAAGAGAGTATAAATTAGTTATGAAGTAGAAGGTACATCCTTCTTGTTTTCAGGGACCGTGGTCTTGATGGTATTGAGCAGCACCTGGTCAGAGCTTTGCTGAATCCAGAGTCGGACAGCATACTCCTTGGTCCATTTAGCTATCAGTGAGGTGTCTCCAGAGCCGATGGGATAGTCGAGCAGAGGAGTCTGTTCCTGCCGCCATCACGCCAGATAAGCTGATGTGGCCAGCTGAGCTCAAAATTATGTACCCCCAGCTTAAAATGACCTTGTAAAAAATAACATTAAGAGGGGAATTAAATTGTGTTAATATCAGGAACTGAGAACATCTCCAATAATAGTTCCCCTAAAGACAAACTATTGAAGTCATGATGACAAATACCAACAGAGCTTGAACAAAACAAAACCAGTATTACCTCATATTACTACTACAAAACTGACACACATAGGATACTTTTAATAATATATGTCATTACAATATTCATATTGATAAATTCTGTACATATAACTTGTAAGTAAAATTGATTGTGATTCCTGGTTCCCTTTGTATTTGAATCAGGACACATATTCATTCATAACAGCAATGAATACATATTGTTATTTGAAAAGTTATCAGTGACTCCTTTAAGATATCCTTTAGAGTGTTATATGTATGTGAGTGTCACAGTGTTGTCAAGTGTGGTGGAATAAATTAAATTGTTTATCTGTCTGTTGTTGTTATGACTTACACTTCATCATACACATACCCTAGACATACAACGTAGTCATCACACTATTCCAGAATAATTCTGACTGAGGTATACATATGTGGCAGCAAGTAAGGTTATATATAATACACTACTCTTATTAGATATATATACCTTCACAGCTGATCTCAGTCAGTACACTAAGTCCCCTATAAATATTTATAACATCCCACTTCACCACACCGACAGTCCTGAATTTTCGTTTCTGTTTTTTCACAAATTAATGCCTTAATCACACCGGGTTTATGGCACGGTAGCAGTTAAACAATCATATGAACTTTAACAAATAAATATGACATAATTAACAAAGAATGCTGGAGATGTGTTAATGAACAAATAAATCCCAACTAACATAATTACCGATGTATGTTACGTCGGTCGGTCTCACTCAAAATAGTAAATCGCGCCAGAAAAAAAAGTGTGCAACTTGCGCGGCGTGGGTGTTATATAAAACAAATACTTTGGTTTTATTTTTTTATTTTGATTCTTTCACGAAATTAGTAGCTCTCGACAAAGAAAACGTGCGTAAAAATTGGTGTGCATTATCCCTCACCCGATGTACAAATCATGAAAACTTGAAAGTTTTTGTTAAAACCACTTATTATCAGGGAACACTCTTTGAAAACAATCCATGCACTTTCACACGAAATGTTGTCATCAAAGAATTTTTTAATTGAATCTAAAATAACATAATTCTCGCCTTGTGTACGTTGGTCACAGCTGAGGAATGCAACCGTATTGAAAAGTTGTATTGTTTCCATTATATATACTCTCCCGAAAATAGTTACAATCAACAAAGAAAAGCGTCCAAAGGACGGTGTTCGTGAACAGTTTGATTACACTGTATAATGGAAAGAAACCAAAAACACTCTAAGAATGTACTTCTATCTGCTCATCCGGGAACGGAAACAGCACACTATAATTAAAAACCCGTCACGTTTGACGGGTTATTGCTAGTGTAATAATAAACATGAAGAGAAGACACTCAATCTTGACTGGACTTTTGATGTAAGGGGTTTCACCAGAAAACATCGTGACAACGGAAAACTGCACACTATAATGAAAAACCCGTCACGTTTGACGGGTTATTGCTAGTGTAATAATAAACATGAAGAGAAGACACTCAATCTTCACTGGACGTTTGATGTAAGGGGTTACACCAGAAAGCATCGTGACAACAGAAAATCAGAGGGAGGAAGAAGTAAAGGAAGAGGCAGAAAAGGTCATGGGTTACTTGACGCTACGGAATGGGAAGATATCAACCATAGAACTGATCATCATCAGGTGCCATCTTCACGTCGAAGGCAAGCACGGCACCTGACAATCTGAGATCATTACATTTTTACAATTTCATTTCTGTGTGAGTGCTGTTCTCTCCTGTATTATTTCACTCCGAACCTCCTCTTGTGAGGAAAGTTTATCACTCATCTGTTGTCACTTACTTGACATCTTTTATACATTGTCTTCAGCACAATCTTACTCTCCTCTCTCTCTCTCAAAAAAAAAGCCAATCTTCTCGTCACCACCCTCTTAAAAAACCTCACTCAAAACCTTAATTTTATGCCACCGCCTCCCTGTCGCACTCCTGGTGATGTAACGAAAAATAACGTGAACAAACCAAAATCTCGCGTTAACGAGACCGGCCTGCGAGACTTCTTTCCGATTCATCAAACTCGGATTTCGGAGGATCGTCATAAGACAAACTAATCAATAACTTTACAAAACGGATCTTCCTGCGGTGTAGGGGTGAAAAAAAGTGTTAACGAAGTTTACATTTTTGTTCAACATGGAATGCGGTGTCTAGATAAATTGCGCCTCATATTTCTTTGTTGAAGTTTATATTGTCAATTTACTGCTACCAGCCACGGACCCTGGGTGGTTACTGTTGTCTCTGGGAAAACAGAGAAACAAAATATGGATCTCTGCTCCCGCAAAACAAGTCGTAAAGAAGCAGTTTGGGAGGTTGTGTAGGAGCTAGCAACCGTAGTATGTTAAACATATTGTTACAGAAATCACAACTACGGTACAGAAGTTCTTTCTTACAGTTTCCTACAGGGGGGATAACTGCCTTGATTGATTCATGGAGAAAAGTCAATTAAAGGAAAAATTGTCAAAACATATTCAATACTTATCAAAAATAATAATTACTGACACTTAAAAATTATATACAGTAACAGTAGTGCATTATTATAATTTTTTTTTTCATTCTTGGTGCTTTTCTGCTAATTTTCGAGCACTGTCCTTCGGTTAGCACGTGCCAAGCGTCCTGCCCTCTGCCATATATTCTGAGTTGACCTTTTATTTTTCTCATGTCTGTCTCCAGTTTTCGTTCTCCTAGTGTTTTTGTGCCTTGCTCAATTTCTTTTACTCTGTAGCTTCAAGGTCAAGGAGTGTCTTGTGGTTATATGTGGACGTACAACGTTGTCGCGAGATTTAGCGCATCAGTCCGTCATCTCTCTCTCTCTCTCTCTCTCTCTCTCTCTCTCTCTCTCTCACTCTCACTATATATATATATATATATATATATATATATATATATATATATATATATATATATATATATATATATATATATATATATATATATATATATATATATATATATATATATATATATATATATATTCCTGTAATAATTTTTTATTTTTGTCTTTGTAAATTTCCTGCACATTGTTTGTTTCTGTAGCTTTATGTCTTATTCGCATTTAATTTAGGCGAATACAAATTTACGCGGTGACATTTAAAAGAAAGATAGAAAGAAAGAAAGAAAACCATCCAGCGATTTTGCAGTGTTGCCATCATCAGAAGTATCCAGGACAATACCATTTTAACGAGATTTTAAATAGTCACCTCAATGCCCCAACTTTTCTAATTAGAGTAATACGGTGTGAGGACAGATATATTTAAAAACCGTCTTTTTTGTTCATGAAAAAAAAAAAAAAACACCCCAGAATGACAGTTTTAAAGTGGAGTACAATATGAAGGAAGATAAGCGAGGTGAACTCTGAAGATTAATACCGACCAATGAGAAATAGAAGATTCGCCACAGACAAATAGAATGACGTTTTTAAAACTGGCGTGATTTCACAATACGACACAAATCTCGTATACTCATACACAATCTTAAAAACATTCTAATATCGGACACGCGCGGAAGTGATAATAGAACGTTACTGCGATCGAGTTCGTATTAACGGATTACACGAGCGGGCGATAAGAAGAGACGGGATTACGACATTTGATTATCTGTTGATAGGAAGTTATCTTACATAAGCATGCTTTTCTTTTACGTTGATCTATATGTGATGTCAGTTCACGCATAACAAAAATGTGAATGTCTCTTATTTAGTGAATATTCTCAATGACGTGTTGGTTGTAAACTATATGGTAAACGAAAGTAGGTGGTGTATGTTTTACAAGGGCAAGGAAATGGTTAACGTCACGACCGCAAAGCCCTCTTCAGGAATAAAGAAGCAAAACCGTAGAAACAAACGTGAACTAATTTACATGCATTTTTTTTAATGATATGAACAGTTCACTGAATAAATATCTAGCACAGATAAGAGATGAGAAGAGGGTCGTGGAGATGGATAGGATGCTTATTGAAGAAACCTCTTGATAGCATTACAGGGCAGTTCTTGTTCTGGTGGGAGAGGTAGAGGAAGATATGGAGAAGGTGTGGAAAGACCTTGAGCTGATGGCACGTGACAGGAAGACTCGGCAAAAGTTTGTTGAACGTCTAGACTCCTTGGCGAGCTGACAGATGATAATGATAAAAATAAAAGTTTGGTTGCCAGTGTGGTTTATTCCGGTCTTGGAGGATACTAAAGACCCAGCGCCGGCTTTAGGTACCGGCTACTCGGGCTATAGCCTTGGGGTGCCAAACGCTAAAGGGCGTCCTGTCGTGTGTCTGGAATCTTTCATATTCAAAGTAAACAAATGTGGAAATAAATATTTAAAAAAGCTGTAATGAAGTTTCTGGAAAAAATGTATATATTCCTCAGTAAAAATGTTCACTCTCTCTCTTACTATCTATCTCTTCTCTCTCTCTCTCTCTCTCTATCTATCTATCTATCTATCTATCTATCTATCTCTCTCTCTCTCTCTCAACCATACCACAGTTGACAATGATAGACACGAACGCTAATAACCGTTAAATATACATTATTATTAATATTCTTCCTCTTCGATCCTTAACCGCCGACTCTGGTTCATTCTTTGCATCTTTGCCTGTACAATTTTCCGCCAAGTTGTTTTTAGTCGACCTCTCTTTCGCTTTCCTTCAGGGGTCCACAGCACAGCTGTTCTGGTGATGGGCATCGGGGTCTCTTCTAAGGACGTGGCTTGATCTCTTCGGCGCTGTCATTTGTTGGGGCATAGCATGGTCTTCTTCTTCTTCTTTGATCCTTAGCCGCCGACCGTCAAAGCAGTCAGTGGCCATCACGCCTAGTGGCGTCTTTGTAGGGCAACAACAAATTGATTCCACTTTGCTCGGTCGGTGGCCATCCTTCGTACAGTGCCCCAACTCTGGTTCATTCTTTGCATCTCAGCCTCCACAGTCCTCCGCCAGGTTGTTTTTGGTCGGCCTCTTTTTCTTTTTCCTTCAGGGGTCCAAAGCATAGCTATTCTTGTGATGGCATCGGGGTCTCTTCTGAGGACATGACCAACCCAGTTCCAGCGTCTGCCAGCTATGATGGTGTGCATGTCCTCTTGCTTGCTACGAGTAAGCAGATCTTGGTTAGTGATGGTATACTGCCAAAAGATTCGGTGAATTCGGCATAGCATGGTATTATTGTGATATTGGTGAATCGCCTTTTCAGACTTGTTCTTATCAGCCTGTTGTTGATGGGCTTCCATTCCAGTAACAACTTTTGTATTCCTTTCTTTAGGATAATGGCTACACCTTCATTGTGCTGTCCATCCTCTCTTCCAGACTTAAGTACTTTTTCTCATGTTGCTGTTTTTTTCTCCCTGTCCCGGCCCATCTGCTCTCACTTATTCCCAGGATATGTAATCTTTAGTTTCTCATTTCTGTTGTAATCTGCCTCAGTTTTTTATGCCTCGATCATTGCTCTGACATTACAAAATGCAATTCTGGTTTCGTGTCTTGCGATCAGGGCATTCGTTTTTATGGCAATGGCTCTCTTTCGGCTATCACAACTGTCAGTCATTCGAGCCTCAGACTCCGGATGTCCGTCCCACATCAAAGCTTTTTCATCTGTTGCTGTTTCCGTAACATAATTACTATTTTTTTAAATCAATTTATTAGTCATTGCCGAACCATTAATCAACTTCGTTATGGCTTTTAGTAACTTTTTTTTATTATTACGGTGCCGTAAATCCAGAATAATGGGTTTCACTCATGTTACAGAGGCGCTGAAGTTCACTTTTTTTTTGGAGGCGCCAAGAACCCTACAGCCGGCCCTAAATGTGCACAGCTCTTTCAACCATGTCGTAAAAGACGTGTAATGTGAGGCTGTGCCTGAGCCGGAAACCTGATCATGTCATTCAAAATGCTACAGAAAATATCACTGCTGCAGTACATGACGTATCAGTGGTGCATGTTTCTTACGAGGGAGACAACTGCTGCTCTAGCCTCTCGCACCGGAAGAAGTAAAAAAAATAAAAAACAAGGCGATATGAAGAGTGAAGAACGAAGAAAACAAAACAAGATAGGAATCCTGGCTGTCATGAAACGAAATCTCTTCTATTTATTTTTTGGTACATGTTTTTATTTCATCCCCGTTCCTCTTGTACTTTTTATGTCAACTAATGAGCAAGATATTCTGGCCAACCCCTAATTGGTTATAATTATTATGTCAGTAATTGGAGATAATACATTAAACTTCTATCATTATCAAACTGGCAAAACGATGCTCAATTATTTGTCTCCAAATTGTTCTCCACTTACTTAACTAAAGGATCCCGTTACACGCCCAGTGAGGCATATTGGGAATATGGTGTTAGGCCCATATTTTCTTGACCATCGGCACACTAGGAGTGATGTTGTCTCTGGTATCCAATTCATGAGGCTAGGTCGACCTCGGAGCCGCTTGTGGTCTAAAATATCCCACCTCAACTGGGGATTGAACCATGGACCACCAAGTTAGGAAGCCAGTGCACTAGCCACCGCGTCTCCCGTGTTTGTGTGTGTGTGTGTGTCTTTTAAAAAAAAGTTTTAAATACGAGTGCTTACTGTGTAGATCAGCGGTGGCCAAACTACGGCCCGCGGGCCAGATCCGGCCCGCCAACCTGTTTTGACCGGCCCGCCAACCTGTTTTTGTTGATTGAAGCCACACTCTTCACAATGAAATAACACACAAATGTATGTTTGAAATAAATAATTACATGTCATATTACAATTTATAAAACAAATTAAAACAACAGATTCATTATATTTTTTTTTTTAACAGTAATTTCAGTTCGAAGACTGGTATACATGTCTTGGCAGATGTGCAGTACAGTAGTTTGCCGTTACTTTATGTACGTGGTTCATTATATATGTAAAACTAAATATCAGAACGTTATTTTTTAAGGATTTTATAGGTCTGGCCCTCGGGTGTTACCCTTTACCATAATCTGGCCCTCGGCCAACCTTAGCTTGGCCACCACTGGTGTAGATCATTGTTATGACTAAATTCATAACAGTTTCGGTCGCTCTCAACTTGGTTTGTGTACTGACTTCCTTGTTGACAAGCGTTACTAGGACTACCCTGGAAGTACGTCACATAGTCTGCTAATTTTAAGCAGACGATCCTTGCCGGTTTCAGATCGAACATGTGAGCGGTAGTTCGGTCTCTTTGGCTGTGTCTCTCCATGTGAGAAAGTCGTGTTTGCACGAGCTCCAAAAGTGTACTCTGGATATAGAGTTTTATGTTTCAGATCAGCTAGGTCGTCCTACGTTTGGAGCCTAAGCTCGATTATATTTGTACGGACTTGTCAGCGCTGAAAGGAGAGGAATGAGTGAATATTATATATTAAATACTTCAGCAAGATGACTCTGACATTGTTCCTGTAATCTACATGACGATAGACTTACTTTATGGACTGGCTAGAGATTGCCATTGTCAATTTAATGGATGCCTTATTGAGCAGCTACGTTTCGTGCATTAAAGTATATATATTGTTAAACGTCAATCAGGCTTATGAAGTTTTCCTACTGCTGAAGACTAGCCTTACTTTTGTGTGAACTTTGCAAGTCGGACTGTATTATAAAATCAACCCTAGACCGTCTGGACACCAGGGTCCAGCTACTACAGATACTCTTAATGAACTCGGAGAGGGAACAAGAATGTGCCCCATCCATCAGATTAAAGAATTATTTCCCTAACATGTACCCGATTGGCAGAGTGATTACAGTGCTGGCCTCTCGTGGCCAAGTTACGCTGATTCTACATGGAATTAACTTCTGCTTTATACTTCATTACAGACTTATGGATAAAATATATGATAAGCGCTTAAGCGCCCCAGGCTTTTTGTCAATTTGATGTTACATTTTTTGACTGCAAGCTATAAACTTCTTGAACAATTATTTTTGGCTTTTTAGTGCATATAAAGCCTGTGTTTAAAATATTTTATTTTCTTATTTTTAGTGTTATTTATTTTTAAAAAATTTAAGTCAAATGTAATCGATCCGCTAATGACATTATCAGTTTTCGATAAACGAGTCCAGAGCACAGGAGGCGGATTTCATTAATCAGTATATTACACGGAAAGTTAATATTTTTTTTTTAATTTAAAAAAATTTTTTTTATAAGAGTTGTAAATTACATTTTTTAAATGTAGTTGTCAGTTGTGTGTATGTCTGTGAACGCGCGTGCGATAGTGTATGTGTGGAAAAGGAAAAAGGGGGGGGGGGGGGGAGTTTCAATATTTCTCTCAAGAGAGACAATCTTGTTGGAAAGAATACCTAGATTATTTGCAGTTATCGCCCATTTCACTGATGATACAATACAATACAAAAAAAAATTAATATTAATTTTAATTTTATTCATTTTATTATTTTTACGACTGATTATTGTATTGTATATACACAACTACGCCAAGTTTCAGAGCTACTGCTCATCTGGAAGGGATTGAAAAATCGATTGCAAGATTTTAAGGTGACAAGAGAGTGACAAGAGAGTGACATACGTTGCAAGCTAAAGAAAAGCCTGTACAAATCAGGGATAGTTTAGTGTTGTCTGTGTAGGACAGTGGTTCCGAAACGTTTTTTTTCGCCGGGCCACACTTTCGGAGTAAAATTAAGCTCGCGCCACACCGAATTTTTTTTAATTAATAAGGAGTACTTTCAAATACCAAAATATGAACTCCTAGCAGTGCTTTAGTCATAACATGGAACAGAACTACTTCATAAAATGATCATGAGACATCCAGAAAGTATAAAACAATACAGCTACGTTTGAGAGGTGTGAGCTTGTTTGTTGTAGGGTAATCTCATTTATATTAGGTCTTATTTGAGACAAACAAACTCTCATCTCCTCATCAACACAAAGGAGCCTTTCTCTTTTCTGGTCTTTGATATTTTTCAGAGCTGAAAATCCCTGTTCACAACAACATGTCGTTGAGAACTGTATCTATTTGATAGAAGATAAATTATATAACAGAATACGCTGGATTGACCACGTCCGCCGCAAGGAAGATGGTCGCGTCCCAAAAGATATCTTCTACGGACAACTGGCAGATGGCAAAAGAACAGATGGGCAACCGCAGCTGTGGTTCAAAGATGTGTGCAAGAGAGACATACGGGCACTGGATATAAATCCAGGAACCTGGAAGGATGAAGCTGCTGAACGGTTAACAAGGAAATGTACGTTGATATCCTCCGTCGTCTAAGAGATGCAATCAGAAGGAAACGCCCAGAAAAATGGAGAACAAACAGTTGGATTCTGCTGCATGACAATGCGCCAGCACATCGATCCCTACTGGTGAAGCAGTACCTCGCAACGCACAATGTGACTGCCCTGGAACATCCTCCACTTTCTCCCGACCTGGCACCGCCTGATTTTTTCTTGTTCCCTCGCCTAAAATCAGCACTGAAAGGGCAGAGATTCGAGGATGCTGAGGACGTCATCACCAATGCGACAAAGCAGCTGAGAGAGTTGTCAAAGAATGGGTTTCAGGAATGTTTCCAACAGCTGTATGGACGTTGGTAAAAGTGTATAGTTGCCGATGGGAACTATTTTGAAGGAAATGTAGTGTAAATAATTGTATTGTTACTTATTTCTATACAATACACAAATTCCGGGAACTTTTTGAAGCTACCTCGTATATACGAGTATGGTCGATCTTTAGAGGACTCAGTGTTACTAAAGTAGAAGCCAAGAGCTCCTGGGTTTCCGACGCCTGTTGTAAAGTCTGAGAGCCAAGGGCACACCACTCGGCGTGGGGACACTGTTGACGCCTACAAAGGGCTTTGTGTATTAACTATGACCTCCCTTGCTGTGTCGTATTGGAGGCTGGTCAAAACAAGGAATAGAATTCGAAACACCCTTCAGTACCACGTGACAGCCAGCGGGGCAGTCCAAGTGCAGAATGGAAATCTTGGTTTAGGTGAGGTCCACATATGACGTCACGCAGTGAGGGGGTCAACAATTTTGTGACGAAGTGTGATGATAGGGAAAAAGGGGCGGGGAGGGTAGAGAAATGTGACGTGACACAAAAAATGCAAGTGTGGATCGCTTCTTTCATAAATGATGTTTGTACAAAGTAGACTTTGTACCATCATTCCTGATAGTCTACTTGTATCCGGAATAGTAGACAACTGTGACAGAATGGGGCGACCGATCTCGATCTCTATTTCACTCCAGTAGTATCGGTACATTTGTGGTACTGATTTTTATTGCGTGCTTTCAATCGTCGCACTTTCTTTCTTTTTCTGCTATATGTAGCAGATATTATGTATTTTCCTTCTTACACTCCTCTCAGGGATAAGCTATTACGTCTGTTTGTTTCCTGTCCCTTCGCTAAGCTTTGCAAGGAGCGGCAGAAATAATATTAACGACAGGCAGGATGGTAAAGTTTCTTTGTACCAAATCTTGGCCACGAAGGATTAACCCCACGAAAATCGCCAGTGTATTTGCTAAGCGCAGATAAAGGCCAGAGTCATCATCATATGACGAATTCTCTCCAGAACGTTGCCTCCATTACGGCTGCTCTGAGCGCATCACGATTTTGGGCAAGTCGACCTGCATCTTCCAAAGACATGTTCAGACTCTCTGTGATGTCCTGGATCTACCGTCGTCTAGGTCGTCCCCTTCCCCTTTTTCCAGGGACTATGCCTTCCATTAACAATTTTGCCAGACTATTTTCCAGATTATTAGGCCAGAGTACGGGACAGATGACGAGATTACCCGTCTGCGAATATATTACTTTCTGATAAAATAATGAATTGTTACATTAGGAACACGTTGTTATATCAGTTTATCGACGTGTTCGTGAGTTGGTACACAGGGCAATCGGATGTTTGCAGCCCATTTTCAGAAAAGTAATGGTTAAAATTTTGCACTAGATGAGTCATGCAAAATATTCAAATCAGGTTGACTGATCGGTTGTGCGCCATGACAACGAATGCGTGGGAAGGCAATGAATATAATCTGACCATTTTCTCAAGCTATTTCACTGTGATATTCACGCTTGCCAAGACAATCCCAGACTTGCCAGAGTTAGAATTCAGAATGCCTTCTTAACATACGGGACACCTTTTATTGGAGTATTTATAAGGACTTACAAAAAACAGCCCAGGGAATCTCAAGGAAACTGGGACTGAGGAAACTGAAGGACCACACACGGAGTAAGAGAGGGAAGCTAATTTTAAAACAACGACACCCCAGACGCGTGTAAGAGGCTGGCTCAGGTCTCTTTTATTCATCTGAGCAAAAAAATAGCAAGTTAACACCATCCCGACAACCAGCGTTGTGAAGTCCACCCACCATTTTTCTGACTCCGACTCCTGAAATTTTAGAAATCGACTTCGACTCCCAACTCCAACTACAGATTTTTCCTAGTCATATGACATACAACTTCAACTACAGATTTTTCCTAGTCATATGACAAAAAACCCCGACTACAGATTTTTACTAGTCATTTGGCATAAAACTCCGACTACAGATTTTTACTAGTCATATGGCATAAAACTCCGACTAAAGTATTAGGGCTGACTTCAACATTAACAGTTAAAAATTTATTTATTGTATTATTATTTCGTATGTGTGGGGAAAATGCGAAAGCATTTAGCTGAGTAGGGCAAGGTTTAGGCGCTGTGTCGTGTTGGGAGGCGGCACATGAAAGGGAAGAAATTTGTAAAAGCCTGGTTAATTAAACATTATTTCTTTTACAATAAGGGGGTTACGAGATTTGTCACGTCACAAAAAAAAAAAGGATGGGGGTCTAAATGTTTGTGTCGAAGTGTGACAAAGGAAAGGGCGGGGGGAGGGGGGAAGAGGTGGTTACAAATGGCAAAAATTGCGTGACATCATATGTGTACGACCCCTTACGAGTTGACGTAATCCTGGAATCATTTTTGTTTCCAAATTTTCACATATCCGGGTCTCTGCGTGTCGTGTGCTACCGCTCCTTGTCACATCAACTGTAGGAGACCTCCAGGAGAGGTATGAGTTGCTTGTTTATGTAAACAATGGATCCTAAAATCGGAATTTCCCCCATGTGCTTAAGCTTTGTGAACTCTGTTGCGTATTTTCCCTACTGGTTTTATTGGTGTTGTGTGGGAGCGACCAATCGATAACAAGAGTCCGCCAGGTATGTCACGCATTTTCCGTCTACCATCTAGTACGCATAATATACTCACAAATGATATGTCCCAAAAGAGTGTTTTGGTAAAGTGTATGGCCTATCAAAACAATAACATCTGAACCTACTGCTCCGTGGTTGAACGGCATCTGCACGTGAGGAAAAAGACTAGAGACTGAAGTTTGATTTGTGTCATCGATGTTCTCCGTGCGTGACATTCTCTAACAGGTTTTACAAAATAAACGTGGTACTTTCTGACGACATGTGGGAGACAAATTGAACGTTTAGACAAATTGAAAGTTTACTGAACTTTCTGACAACATGTGAGAGACAAACTGAATGTTTACTGAACTTTCTGACAACATGTGGGAGACAAACTGAATGTTTACTGAACTTTCTAACAACATGTGGAAGACAAACTGAATATTTACTGAACTTTCTGACATGTGGGAGACAAACTGAATGTTTACTGAACTTATGTGGGAACAGAGCGTCCGATTGGCAGGGTGGTTAGAGTGATTGCCTCTCGTGGCAAAAGTACCACGTTCAAAGCCTGGAAGAGTCATGCTCCAGTCTACCCAGCTCTAAATGGGTTCCTGACTGCTGTTGAGTTGGGAAGGCAAAGACAGTAAGAAAGAGAACTGGTCATAAAACTGGACCCATTATAGTCAAGTCTCTAACACTTCATGTCCCTACGGCAGAATCTCCTATGAGACGACCTTGACCTTACCTGACGCGGGAAGTATCTCTCATCATGTCAAACAAATTGTTACAGAAACAACAAAAGAATAATTTGATGCAGGTTTCCTGCAAGGTTACAAACTACAGTTCTTGCTCTACTCTACTATGACGATAATGTGTGGGAAGCAAATGAAATATACTACTCGTCAAAAGTCAAGGGCCACCCCATTATTTTCAATACACTTTTATATAAGCTCATAGAATGATTAAATGAAGGAAGTTTTTAGTAAAAATTGGTGCAATATCTTCCTCTGACAGTCCTCTATGCACGTTAAGCATAAAAACAACTCACTGACAACCATGGTGATCACGTGCAATTTGGTTTGCTGACCATAAATTCACATTTTTAATCTGTTTTTTCAAACTTCCGTACAACCAAACAGATGAAGTAATCGTGCTGATTGACATTCCACGTGCAATGGCGACTTTTCGTGAACAGAGTTCACTCTTAATTTGTTTTACAATCAGCAGACTTAGGGTAGTTTCATCACTTGCAAAAACCATGCCACCGAGAAGAAGTCTTGACACCTTTCAAAGAATGAGGGCTATAGCGTGGGTTGAAAGTGGTTTATCTGTCCGTGAGGTTGCTAGACGGCTTGCAGTGTCACACTCTTCTATCCAAAGAATTTTGGAGAGATTTCAGGCCACAGGAAGTGTGGAGGATCGCCACCGGCCAGGTCGTCCTAGATGCACCAATAGACATGATGACCGGTACCTCTTGTTGTCAGCCCTGCGCCATCGAACAGTGACTTGTTCCACTCTAAGATGTCAGCTGAGACAAACTGTAAACGTTAATGTCAATCAAAGCACCATTCGCAGACGTTTACATGAATTTGGACTGGCTGCTGGACGTCCTGCAGTCAGAATCGCTCTTACTCCTGCTCATCGCAGAGCCCGTGTTGCTTGGTGTCGCGAGCACATTCGTTGGACAAGGCAACAATGGAGTCAAGTTCTCTTCACTGATGAATCTCGCTTCACTGTGTCATTCAATGATGGCAGGATTCGAGTTTGGAGACGACCAAGAGAGCGATTTACTGATGACACAATTCGAGAGGTGGATCGTTATGGTAGGGGTTCTGTCATGGCCTGGGGAGGCTTCTACAGGCACGGCAGGACCCCACTCTACATCATCCAAGGCAACTTGACCGGCCCAAGATACCAGAACGAAATCTTGAGACCAATTGTTCAGCCTGCTCTGGAGGCCATAGGTGGTAATGCCATCTTCCAAGATGATAACGCTCGACCCCATCGAGCTCGTGTGGTGAATGAGTTTATTCAGCAACATGGGATCATCAGGATGGCGTGGCCAGCTCATTCACCTGACCTTTCTCCGATTGAGCACCTCTGGGATGTCCTTGGTCGAAAATTGTCAACAAATCACCCCCTGCCAATGGATGTTGCACAGCTGACTGCATTTCTGCTTCAGGAATGGCAAGATGTTCCTCAGGATACTCTTCGGACCCTTGTAGACTCGATGCGTCTACGCTGTCTTGAATGCCTTGCTGCAAACGGTGGTCATACCCGATTTTGAAATGTCTATTTGTCCAATATCTATTGTGTGACTTTTGAAAAGGTGGGTGACACACTTCACAGCTTCATTGCGTTTGAATATGTGTTTTCATTTCTTTACGTGACATGTCAATTTGGTATTCAATAAATGCCGTTTTGACTGATACCAATTACGTTTATATCAGATTTGTTTTATGGTTTCTACCAAGGTTTTTCTAAGTGGCCCTTGACTTTTGACGAGTAGTATATTTGTAGTTGATGTGACGGGTATATGGTCAAAACTGTTTAAAAGTAGAAGTAAATATTAACATGGTAGTAATTAAAATAAACAACAACAACAACTCGCCCTCAGCTCCCGTCGTTGTCAGCTAGCTAAAGTGGGGCGGATGCTGGTAACTATAAAAAAAGACAATTATTGCACACAAATTATCGCAACAAATCTCCAAGTACTCAATTTTGGGTAAAAGTTATCTTGTCTCGTAGTAGATTCCCCCGTTAGTCTGCATTAGCTGTGAAAATTTTCAACTTGTGTTTTAATCGATAGCAACTTTCGATGCGCCAAGTTTCAACACTTTACTAATACCTGGCAGACCTTGTCTACGCCATCTTTTCAAGAACTTTAAACATAAAGGCTTGTTAGTCTATAGTGGTCTCGCGGGTTGTCTCCTATGCCTTGCAGTAGTGGTCCAGTGATGGCCAAACTCCGAGTAAAAGGATAAGGATTTTTAAAGGTATCAACCTTCACTCAAGATTACTCATGGCAGAGATATAAATAGAAGAATCATGCTTTTGTTTCAGGAAGTCTCACAGGAATTTATAGAATGGCAAGTATAACAACTGAGTCATCTTAGACACAAACTGTAGACGTGATGACAACATCTTAGACACAAACTGTAGACGTGAAGACAATATCTTAGACACAAACTGTAGACCTGATGACAACATCATAGACACAAACTGTAGACGTGATGACAACATCTTAGACACAACTGTAGACGTGATGACAAGGTCTTAGACACAAACTGTAGACGTGGTGACAAAATCTAAGACACAAACTGTAGACGTGATGACAACGTCTTAGACACAAACTGTAGACGTGATGACAATATCTTAGACACAAACTGTAGACGTGATGACAATATCTTAGACACAAACTGTAGACGTGATGACAACGTCTTAGACACAAACTGTAGACGTGATCACAACGTCTTAGACACAAACTGTAGACGTGATGACAACGTCTTAGACACAAACTGTAGACGTGATGACAACATCTTAGACACAAACTTTAGACGTGATGACAACATCTTAGCTGACAAACGAGGATTGGTAACAACAACTGCAACGACACAAAAAACTAAATGGGCATAACCCCTACAACTAGGGCTACCATAACGTTCGGTGACCAAACCTCTTGCTCCAACACCCCGAGAGAGAGAGAGAGAGAGAGAGAGAGAGAGAGAGAGAGAGAGAGAGAGAGACAGAGACAGAGACAGAGACAGAGACAGACAGACAGACAGACAGACAACAAACACAGAGAGAGAGACAGACAGACACAGAGAGATAGAGAGAGAGAGAGAACGAACGAACTTTATAGAGAGAGAGAGAGAGAGATAAATAACACAATAACGAGCAAAATAGAAGAAGGTGGGAGGGGGGACTTTGAACAGGAAAAATAAACCAACACAAAATCAAACCAAACCCACCACTTCATGAAATCCTGAATTTTAGAAGAGACAAAATAAGTGTCACATGATCAAATATTTCCTTCATTTAACTCGCACGCGATATTCTCTAACGTCATCTAGACATGTCACATGTTTTTGGTGGCACCACACGTCGTATAGAAATGAATGTCCGCGAGGATTTATTAGGTTATCTCTGGGTATATGTAATCCGCTAGAACCCTCTAACTAACAAATGTATATAAATATCTATCTATCTATCTTCCCTTCCATCATTACTGACCATAGGAGCGTACCTCCCGAAATAACTTTCGGTGGCACGAGGTTGGGCAATTGTAGATCAAGCTGTTGCCCATGCAGTGAGACCTGGCCTGGACGTCAGAGGAACGGTCTGGCCGTTACAGTCTGACACTAGTAGCAACCGCCTGTCGTTAGTAGGATATACGAGTATATTGTACATGAATGCCCCGAGCAGTCCCCGGGGGTCCCTGTAAGAGACTAAGACAACATAGGACTACTGCAGCACCTCATCATGTCGTTGTTGGCGACTAATATCAGGTTGTACATGAGACTGACAACCTCATCATGTCGTTGTTGACGACTAATATCAGGTTGTACATGAGGCTGACAACCTCATCATGTCGTTGTTGACGACTAATATCAGGTTGTACATGAGACTGACAACCTCATCATGTCGTTGTTGACGGCTAAAATCAGGTTGTACATGAGACTGACAACCTCATCATGTCGTTGTTGACGGCTAAAATCAGGTTGTACATGAGGCTGACAACCTCATCATGTCGTTGTTGGCGACTAATATCAGGTTGTACATGAGGCTGACAACCTCATCATGTCAAACTAATTGCAACATAAACCGCCGTTACAAGTGCTCGTGAATGCTTGAAGCGTGCGTTCAACAAAGTGACCAGCTGCATTTATGGCTCCATGTTCTGTATACGTGTATATATATATAGAGAGAGAGAGGGAGCCAATGAGCTAAATCTGGCGACAAGTGCATATGTCCAAATACTGTATATAAGACCATGTACCCACAAGACACTCCTTGACCTTCGTATCGTTCCCATGGGTCTTTACTAAGACAGAAAGAATAATACCACTACTCCACCAGGTAACTCATCAAAAATGACTAAGATAAGGTTGTATATGGGATGGAAATTCCTTCATGTCAAATGAGTTGCTACAGAGATAGCTCGTACAGGAGCAGATGAATGCGTTTGTGCAGGTTTTACACCTGTAAGTTATTACGGTAGTGGCTGTATGATCCATAACGAGTGAACAAAGGGAAGGAAGATAAAAATGTATGTATCACATGTTCGCTCCTTCTAAACAACTAAATCCAGTCTTAAAAACAACTATATCATGTATTAAAAACAACCACATCCTCTTCTAAAAAAAAAAAAAAACTAACATCCTATCTTAAAAACAACTACATCCTGCCTTAAAAACAACTACAACCTATCTTAAAAACAACTACATCCTGTCTTAAAAACCACTACATCCTGTCTTAAAAACAACTACATCCTGACTTGAAAACAACTACATCCTGACTTAAAAACAACTACATCCTGTCTTAAAAATAACTACATCCTGACTTAAAAACAATTACATCATGACTTTAAAAACAATTACATCCTGTCTTAAAAACAACTACATCCTGTCTTAAAAATAACTACATCCAGTCGTTAAAAAACTACATCGCCTTTAAAACAACTACATTCTGGCTTAAAAACAACTACATCCTGTCTTAAAAACAACTATATCCTGTCTTAAAAACAACTACAACCTGCATTAAAAACAACTACATCCGATGTTAAAAACAACAACATCCTGTCTTAAAAACAACTACATCCTGTCTTAAAAACAAGTATATCCTGTCTTAAAAACAACTACCTCCTAACTTAAAAACAACTGCATCCAGTCTTAAAAACAACTACATCCTGTCTTAAAAACAACTATATCCTGTCTTAAAAACAACTATACCCTGTCTTAAAAAACTACATCCAGTCTTAAAAACAACTATATCCTGTCTTAAAAACAACCAGATCCAGTCTTAAAAAACAACTATATCCTGTCTTAAAAACAGCTACAGCCAGTCTTAAAAACAGCTATATCCTGTCTTAAAAACAACTAATCCTGTCTTAAAAACAAATACATCCTGTCTTAAAAACAACTACATCTTCTCTTAAAAACAACTATATCCTATCTTAAAAGCAACCATATCCTGTATTAAAAACAACCATCTCCTGCATTAAAAACAACCATATCCTGTATTAAAAACAACAATATCCTGTATTAAAAACTACCATATCCTGCATTAAAAACAACCATATCCAGTCTTTATAAAGTCAAGAGACCTTCCGTCAAAAGAGAACGGTTTTCTGTGTGGGGACAAAATATAATCGATGTTTAATGACTTTAAAAGAAGTTCTACAGACGTCCGTGACCTTTCTTCTTGACCGATTTTCTCTAGCATTTGCCTCTTCTGGAAGCTCTGAGGGAAGACAGGTTGACAGATGATAGAGAGGTTAGTTTGGAGGCTTTAGTAGATGATCTGGACAAAACCCAAAGCCCATGACCCAGTTTAGATTCATGGAGCGATACTTAATAATGAGAGAATACAAGCAGAAGCAAAGATCAGAACAACCCTAAAGCTGTCAGTTTGGCCAAGGCCACACAAATTAGGACAGACCAAAATTTAGTTCTTAAAACAAAGGTATAAAGACTGAAGACATTTGTCATCTCTGTACTGTTTAAAACAGAAAATTAAAATTTGGACATAGACAAGAAGAGACAATTTTGAAAGATTATGAACAGAAATTCTGAAAATAATAAACAAAAGAGACTTGGATAAAAACATCTCTACAACATCTGAACTTATACATATACCGTGGTAGCAACATAGACAGCGTTGCAGGAACAGACAGTCATATCAAAATAAGTATACAAATATCCTTGTGAAGTTCGCAAAGCAATCAAAATTTAGAATTAATAACTAGAATAAAATGAATAACTGCAATTTATAAAATGAATCAATACATTTTAATAATAAATATAGGTATTGTAACAATTGCAGATGGATATGTAAATGTTATATGCAAATTTACAAGTGGAAAAATTAGTAATTTGTCAGTGTCAATTCTCATCAGGTAGAACTGTGGCCTTGCTGACGTTTTGAATTTTGTTTTCTCGATACCAAAAGAAACCTATCTTCTTCAGTTTGCGTCTAAAGTCACTTGTGTAACTGGATACTATGTAGACTCCCGAGGGGCTTTTTAGTCTGTTCTTGTAGTCATTATGCTACTGCCAGGCATACAGTGTTGGTCGTTGACTCATACACTGTAGTATGTTATTCATTTCACAATATGTTCGTTGAAACGATTCACTGATATCTCAACCTGCAACATATGAACAAGGCTATGGTATACAGTAGAACTCCATTTATCCGAACCCCATGGGACCGAGCACCGTTCGGATAATCAAATGTTCGGATAATTGGATTACATGATGTATCGAGTACATGTACACATATTTCTAAAAATAATTAACAATCACAAGGAAAATACACTATAAAACATATTTACTTGTACTGTAATAATAATACCCACACTGTATTAGATCACTGTATCACCAAAATCTTTCATTACACTGCAGTGCATGTACTACTTGTATTAATTATTTTTGTTAAGAAAGAGAAATGTTTTCAAAATAACATTACAAACAATTCAAAACCAGGCGCAACTTACGTATACATGTACTTGCACAGATGTAGCCCACTATTTAAAATAATGAGGAATCCTCTTTTGCGCCAAACTGGATAGTCTGCTTTTGGCTGCTAAGTCCCGCATTCTCTTCAACAGCAGAAGCTGTGTAGGACAGCTGTCATCTTCTTGCTCGTACCAAGCCATCGCTGTTTCTAGTGCTATAAAGGCCTCTTCAGGACTTGGTCGACGTTTTGGGTTTTCTTCATAATCTACAAGTACATCATGTACTTCTGAGGAGTCTTCATCATCGGTCACTACATGTATTTGGTTTTCTTCTTGCACAAAAGACAAAATTTCTTCGTCATTCAAAAACTGAAAACCAGAATCATTATCATCTTCTAGCCACATGTGTGCATCATCTTTGTCTTACTTACTTAGTCGTTCCCCTTCTACCGTGAGGTGTAGAGGTTTGGAAGAGAGAGCGCCAGACTATTCTATCGGCTGTCTTCCTCCTGGCCTGGTTCCATTCTAGTCCTCGGTCCTTCAAAGATTGTCTAATGTTGTCCTCCCAGCGGACTCTGGGTCGTCCTCGGGGTCTGGATCCTTGGCTCTTTGTTTCCCATGCTTGTCGTGGTAGCCGATCTTCTCCCATTCTGCTGACATGGCCAAACCATCTTAGTTGGGACTGTTCTACTTGGGTCTGTAGGGGGTGGCATTTTAGGCCTTGACGTATCGTCTGGTTCCGTACCATGTCTCTTCTTGTTACTTCAACCACCTTCCTCAGATACCTCATTTCTGAGGTTTGGATCTGGCTGTTATGGGTTGTAGTCATTGCCCATGACTCGCATCCATATGTCAAGACTGGGACATAGGTGGAGCGGTATACAGCCATCTTCGTTTTCTTACCAACCTCTCTCTTGCTGAGGAATCCTCGATTTATGGCCTGAAAAAGTCTCCCAGCTGCTGCTTTTCGAGTGGCCAACTCTTCTTTGATGCCTCCCTTTCGGTCTATAATAGCTCCGAGGTATTTAAAGTGGTCGACCTGCTCCAGGACCTGTTCTCCCAGCTTAATCTGATGTCTTCTTTCTTCTCGTGATATCACCATGGATTTTGTTTTAGAGCTGCTTATGACCATCCCTCTCTTCTCCAGCTCTTCCTTCCAGACTTGCAGGTTGGATTGGAGATGTGCCTCTGATTTAGCAATCAGGGCAACATCATCAGCAAATGCCAGCTCTGAAATATAGACCTGTCTCATCTTCCAGTACCCCACTGAATACTTTCTTGTTCTCTCCTTACATGCCTTGATGACATCGTCCATAAGGAGTATGAAGAGGTAAGGTGATAGGATATCACCTTGTCTTACACCAGTGGTGGTCCTGAACTCTTCTGACTTATGGTTTGCTGTCCTCACATAATTTCTGCAAGACTTGTAGAAGCTCTGTATAGCATGAATCAGAGGTGCTGGAATATTCTTCCTTGCCAAACAGTCCCAAAGTTTGCTCCAAGGGACCCTGTCAAACGCCTTTTCCAGATCTATGAAACAAAGATGGATCTCACTCTTGTACTCAAGGGCCTTTTCACTCAGCTGTCTGAGTGTGAAGATTAGGTCTTGAGTACTTCGGTTTGCTCGGAATCCGCACTGGACCTCATCCAATTGTGGCTCAGCTAGGCGTCGGAGTCTCTGCTCTAGGATTCTAGAGTAGATTTTTCCAGGGACACTGAGAAGGGATATGCCTCTATGGTTTCCACACTGTCGATTGTCACCCTTTTTGAAAATTGGTGTTATGATGGCGATCTCCCAATCCTTTGGTATGGTCTTGTTGCACCATGCTGCCTGTAGGACCCTTAGGAGTAACAGGTCGCCTGATGCTCCCATGTACTTAACCATTTCTGGTGTTATACCATCATGCCCTGCTGCTTTGCCCATCTTGATTTTCTCCAGTGCTGCCTTCAGTTCTTCCATCTTTATGTCATCTTCATCACCATTGGTTTCCTCTTCTGTGCTAGCGGTTATCATTTCTGATGTTTGACCTTGCTCACCATCAAGGAGTTCTGAGAAATATTCTTTCCATCTTTCCATTACTTCCTTCAGGGCAGTAAGCAATTTGCCTTGCTTGTCCTTTATAAATTTGAGAGGGCATTGTTTTTCCTTCCTCATGTTCTTTAGGGTCTTATAGAACAATTTCTGGTTTTCTTGTGCATCTTTTTCTAGCTTTTCTCCAAATTCTTCCCAGGACTTCTGTTTTGCTGCTAGCACTTTGTTCTTTACTTCTGTTCTGAGTGTCACATATTCTCTATATTTTTCCATTTGTCCTGTTGTGTTTTTAGCTCCTAAGTATTGTTTCCATGCCATTTTCTTCTCTCTTATTTTCTCTTTGACTTCCTCTGTCCACCAAGGTGTCCTCTTTCTCTGGTTCCCAAGTCGGACTTCACCACATGCTTCTGCAGCAGCTGTCTTTATGATATCCTTGAATTTAATCCAGAGGGTTTCCAAGTCATCAGGTTGTTCTTCTGTGTTGCTCATCGCTGCAGCAATAAGCCCCTGATATCTGGTCTTAATTTCTGGCTCTCTCAGCTTGTAGGTCCTAATGCTCATTTCTCCTGCTCGTTTACTTGGTTTCTTGCGTGATGTTGAGCAGTTCCTAGGCTGAGCAACTCTTTCAGTTGTTCGTTTGATTGTTAGCAGGTAGTGATCACTTCCAATCTCTGGCCCCCTCCAGACTCTTGCATCTCGGACATATTTGAATGAGCTTCTCCGAACAATGGCATAGTCGATCACTGACTTCTCATTCTTTGTTGGTTCACATCTAGTGTATGCATGTATGCGCTTATGGGGGAACTTTGTGTTTGTAATGGTCAGATTCTGCTCATCTTTGTCACAGTCCGAAAATCCGGGCATTGCTTGAAACAGTTCCACAACTTCATTTATACAATCATCATTTGTGTCCACTGCAGTAGTTT
This sequence comes from Oreohelix idahoensis, assembly GCA_024509875.1. Classification (NCBI taxonomy): domain Eukaryota; kingdom Metazoa; phylum Mollusca; class Gastropoda; order Stylommatophora; family Oreohelicidae; genus Oreohelix; species Oreohelix idahoensis. The sequence continues at coordinate 41,833 of JAMPIV010004011.1, forward strand.
CATTTCCTCCTTTTTTTCCCAAGCAATCTATTCCAAGCCTTGTTGAGATTATCTTGTGACAGGGTGGTCCAAGCATCAGCTTACATATAGCAGCAGTCTTTGAGATTAAGCTTTTTTTGAAAACGCCACCACACTTTCTTCATCTTCAGCCAACAATAAACGACGCAGGACTTCCTTCTTGTACATCTTTTTAAGCTTTGCTATAACACCCTGATCCATTGGTTGAATCAGTGCTGTTACATTGGGAAGCAGAAAAATTACTTTAAAATTTGCATCAACTGCATTCAATGTATCCGTCTCTGGATGAGATGGTGCATTGTCCAGTAGAAGAATTACTTTCCAGTTTTCTTTTCTTGTTCTTTCAACCTCTTCACATTTGGGATGAACTGATTTGTATACCAATCAAGAAATATTTCACTATTCATCCAAGCACTCTTCTGTGCTTTGTAGCACAATGGGAGACATGTCACATTCTTTAAACAACGTGTTTTTTTGGCTTTGCCGATCATTAGCACCGGTAAACGATGACTTCCACTGGCATTCGCGGCTACCAAAATTGTTACTCTCTCTTTGCACTTTTTAAACCCAGGGGCAGCTGCTTCGCGCTGAGATGCAAGTGATTTTTGAGGCAATGATTTCCAGTATAAGCCAGTCTCATCGGCATTATACACATCATCGAGTAAATAACCTTCTTCTTCCAAAAAAGCCAAGAATGTTTCTTTAAAATTTTCAGCGGCAGTTGCATCGCTAGATGAAGATTCCCCTTGAATCTCCAATTCTCGTATGCCATGACGAGATTTAAAGTTTCTTAACCATCCCTGGCTAGCCTTAAAGTCAGGAGGACCGTCAAGTTGACTGTTGAACTGAAGTGCCTTTTCACACAATAGAGAGCCAGAGATAGGTTCCCCTTTGCTTCTTCTTTGCACAAACCATATATACAAAGCCTCTTCCAATTTCAAATCTTTCGCATTTCTCATGGTTTTATGTTTCTTCGACCCATTTTCACTATCCAATTTCGATGCAAAACTCATAATTTTATCCTTGTTACTTTTGATGTCAGAGACGGTAGCTTTCTCAACATTGAAAATCCTCGCAAATGAAGACACAGTTTCACCTTTTCCTAGTCTCTTGATAATTTCTGTTTTCGTTTCAATTGACAAAACATTGCGGTTCCTTTTATATGCTTTAGGCCTACTGGAAGATGCCAGGTCGCACAGAGAAATACGTGTACACCAAAATTATTCTGCTGTAGTAGCAGACACAATTATTTTAAGTTAAACTGTCTGTTTAGCCAGTGTTCTGCCTAGAACTCACACGTACACTGGATTGGTAAACCAGATATTAACGGACTTTATGATCTAACTGACTTCATGTACGTAAGCGACCGTCCATTAGCCCATCTCATTGTCTACAAATTGTTCGCACACATTTGAAGCTTGCCGCATCAAAAGATTCAGAACTGTAGTCTAACGTGACTGGTGGAGACTGATTTTTTTTTTTCTGGAAAAAGTGTTCGGATAATTGGATGTTCGGATAATTGGGGTTCGGATAAATGGAGTTCTACTGTATGTTGTTGACAACTGAGATGCCCCTCCGATGATGACTGGCTACTATCGATCAGAATCATCATATTGACACCACTGTCATGTGGCTGTGGTTATGTATGGAAGACCAACTTCACTTTGAGGGCATCAAGACAAGACACTTGTAAATATATGTCAATCATAACACTAATTTTAAATATTACATCAATTTACATAACACTAATATATGTTATGTACTTAACGATCAATACATTTATAGACATATCCTAGACACAACATTACTTAGAGAGCTGTGGCTGGTAATTTATGACTGTGGCTTGAGATTGTTAACAATTTCATTGTAAGTCAGTCTCACACACAAACACACACTAGTTTTCAGTCAGTATGACTCGAATGGGCTTGTGTATGACTGGGTGATCTCCCTCTCTCAAGTTGATTGGTTCCTCCGTTTTTCACCTCCTCCGTGTGATTGGTGTTATTTTGCCTAATTCGTTTGCTTGTCTCGATTAGTTTACTGGGCATAATTAGGCAACCAATGGTATTGACTGACAATTATTTTTTTACCAATCGGAATAAAGTTACGTCAATCGTGATTTAGTGTTTATGGTTGAAAAACCAGTGAGAAGTGAAAATCCACGGTATAAAACCACAATTAGAATAATTAATTACTGTTAAATCATAAAGATACTTATTTCCTACTGCTAAAATTCAGTAAGCATGATATTACAATCAAAATGAACGAAAATTACTTGATTGCTGGGCGATTATTAGAGCGTATTTGCCCGTCTTGTTACAGGCCTGTCAAACACAAAGTCCGGAAAAGATGTTTCCGTTGGATAGGACACCCTTTGAGCAAACCTGCTGATAACATAACAAGGTAGTCTTTGTTTTGGAATAACCAAGGTAAAAGAAATAAAGGTAGATCAAAAAGTGGTTGAACAAGCGAGTTGGAAAACATGAGTATAACGGATAAAAAAGACACAGAAAAACATTGAATAGATGGAACAAGACCTGGTCTCTCAATTTGTTGACAGTTTTTGCTCCAGGCGCAGTTGATAAGATGAGGACAAACAACGGACATTAAACGGCGAATTAGGTCACGATGTTTTAGAAAGATCCTGAAAGTATGACCTACGGATGAAGAGAGATTTGAAAATAAGTACAACGAAAATTGAAGGTCTAAGTTTGACTCCCGCGTCCGATCGACAGAGTGGTTAGAGCACTGGTCTTTCGTGGTGAGGGTACCAGGTTCGAAACATTGTGGCGTCACGCTTCAGTCCACCCAACTGTAAATTGGTAACCGACCCTGCTCGTGAGTTAGGGAAGAAAAAAGCAGCGAGGAAAGGAACAAGTCACCCCCACCTCTCGAAGCTGGACCAAGTATTGTGAAGTCTCTAACACTTCACTCCCCTAAGGCAGTATCTGCTATTGGACTACGTGTACCTTTTTTTTTAACCTGTGTGTCTCACCTGGACAAAGAAATTACCTGCGTTAGGGCAACAAGGTCTTCGTCATGGATAAACGAAAGAGAACAGCACAGAAAAGAACGTGAGAATTAATCTATAGCCATTTAAAATATATTTAAAAAAAAATAATATACAAGCTGTAAATTTGAACCATTGTTGCCACTCCAAAAGAACCTACTGAGAAATGGCTTCTTGGTAAATTTGCGTGGCTTTTTCTGTTTATACAGTTCTAGAATTCTCTCAAACTAACACTACCAGAAAATTCACACATTTACAGCCAGTCCCCACTTTTTTTCTCCATCCCAACTTTGACGCAGAAACCGTCTTAAAATCGAAATTAACAGCTGCACCTCGACCTTTTCTATCCTCGCTACGTGAGTTCCAACCATCTTAGCCCTTTGTCCATGGCCAGTAGCAGTGACCTCTAATTTGACAGCTGGGGTCACTGATGCCAGACGTCATTGTTTAGCAGGGTGCCAGAAACTTCATCTTAATGACGTAGAAGATGTTTATATTTGTATCGCGTAGTTGACAGCAGCACTATATCTGTGTTGGCCCTGTAAGAGATCATAGTAAACAAACCCTCCATGTCCAGGCACATCAGGGTGAAAATAGAGCAAATATCAGAGCACGTGACTTTATGGCACTTAAAAAACGTCAAGGTCAGATGAAACGACAGTATTAAAGCAACCGGAAGGATTGACGAAGTTGACTTCACTGGACAAGCGTCACCAGGCAAATTGACCACGTGTTTGAATACACACATATTGACTAGAAGTAAGTTATTGCGTGTTTTGATGTACTTATGTTTGTAACATTTGTACTTACTTTGATCCCAGTAATCATTTTAAAAAACTTACTTGTAAATCTTGTGAGCGAAAATCCACTTCAAATTTCTGCTTTTGCGTGACCATGACCTGTATTTGGTCGAAGGTGTATCTTCCTTATTTTATTAAAGCAAGGGATAATAAAGTAAGTATCTTATTTTATTTTGTTACTGCATAAAACAAAAAGCTGTTTTTTTCCCTGCTCTTAAGACATTGAAACAAAAGTTTGCTTTTTAAATTTGTTACTGTATTGAAATTAATGCCCGTCTTATTTGTCATGTTACTAGATGAAATTTGTCTTTTCTCTTCTGTTTCTGGTGACAGCGTAAGTTGTCTTTTCTCTTACATTACTGTAGAAAACGAAAGTCTGTTTTTTTCTCTTATTTTACTAGACAAACCGAAAGTCTGTCTTCTCCCTTATTTTACTACACAAAACAAAAGTCTGTCTTCTCCCTTATTTTACTACACAAAACAAAAGTCTGTCTTCTCCCTTATTTTACTAGACACAACAAAAGTCTGTCTTCTCCCTTATTTTACTACACAAAACAAAAGTCTGTCTTCTCCCTTATTTTACTAGACAAAACAAAAGTTTGTCTTCTCCCTTATTTTACTACACAAAACAAAAGTCTGTCTTCTCCCTTATTTTACTACAAAAACAAAAGTCTGTCTTCTCCCTTATTTTACTAGACACAACAAAAGTCTGTCTTCTCCCTTATTTTACTACACAAAACAAAAGTCTGTCTTCTCCCTTATTTTACTACACAAAACAAAAGTCTGTCTTCTCCCTTATTTTACTAGACACAACAAAAGTCTGTCTTCTCCCTTATTTTACTACACAAAACAAAAGTCTGTCTTCTCCCTTATTTTACTAGACAAAACAAAAGTCTGTCTTCTCCCTTATTTTACTACACAAAACAAAAGTCTGTCTTCTCCCTTATTTTACTACACAAAACAAAAGTCTGTCTTCTCCCTTATTTTACTAGACACAACAAAAGTCTGTCTTCTCCCTTATTTTACTACACAAAACAAAAGTCTGTCTTCTCCCTTATTTTACTAGACACAACAAAAGTCTGTCTTCTCCCTTATTTTACTAGACACAACAAAAGTTTGTCTTCTCCCTTATTTTACTACACAAAACAAAAGTCTGTCTTCTCCCTTATTTTACTACACAAAACAAAAGTCTGTCTTCTCCCTTATTTTACTAGACACAACAAAAGTCTGTCTTCTCCCTTATTTTACTACACAAAACAAAAGTCTGTCTTCTCCCTTATTTTACTACACAAAACAAAAGTCTGTCTTCTCCCTTATTTTACTAGACACAACAAAAGTCTGTCTTCTCCCTTATTTTACTACACAAAACAAAAGTCTGTCTTCTCCCTTATTTTACTAGACACAACAAAAGTCTGTCTTCTCCCTTATTTTACTACACAAAACAAAAGTCTGTCTTCTCCCTTATTTTACTAGACAAAACAAAAGTTTGTCTTCTCCCTTATTTTACTAGACAAACCGAAAGTCTGTCTTCTCCCTTATTTTACTACACAAACCGAAAGTCTCACTTTCCTCTTATGTTACTAAACAAAACGAAAGTTTGTCACGTACCTTACGTAACTATTAATTAGTAATTAACATGTGTCCTTCATTTCTGCTTCTGTGCTGGAAACCGTTACTGTGTAAAACAAAAGTGGACTTTATATTCCGTTATTACGTAAAACAAAAGTTGACTTTATATTCCGTTACTACGTAAAACAAAAGTTGACTTTAAATTCCGTTACTGCGTAAAACGAAAGTTGACTATATATTCCGTTACTGTGTAAAACAAAAGTGGACTTTATATTCCGTTACTACGTAAAACAAAAGTTGACTTTATATTCCGTTACTACGTAAAACGAAAGTTGACTTTATATTCCGTTACTGCGTAAAACGAAAGTTGACTATATATTCCGTTACTGTGTAAAACAAAAGTGGACTTTATATTCCGTTATTACGTAAAACAAAAGTGGACTTTATATTCCGTTATTACGTAAAACAAAAGTTGACTTTAAATTCCGTTACTGCGTAAATTAATCCTGAAAAGAAAATGAATATTTTTACACACGATATGGGAACAAAACTGATTGTCCACTAATACGATGTGTCAAGCAAATTGTGGACGTGATGACAACATCTTAGACGCAAACTGTAGACGTGATGACAACATCTTAGACACAAGCTGTAGACGTGGTGACAACATCTCAGACACAAACTGTAGACGTGATGACAACATCTTAGACACAAACTGTAGACGTGATGACAACATCTTAGACACAAATTGTAGACGTGATGACAACATCTTAGACACAAACTGTAGACGTGGTGACAACATCTTAGACACAAACTGTAGTCGTGATGACAACATCTTAGATACAAACTGTAGACGTGATGACAACATCCTAGACACAAACTGTGGACGTGATGGCAATATTTTAGACATAAATTGTAGACGTGATGACAACGTCTTAGACACAAACTATAGACGTGATGACAATATTTTAGACATAAATTGTAGACGTGATGACAACATCTTAGACACAAACTGTGGTCGTGATGACAATATTTTAGACATAAATTGTAGACGTGATGACAACATCTTAGACACAAACTGTAGTCGTAATGACAACATCTTAGACACAAACTGTAGACGTGATGACAATATTTTAGACATAAATTGTTGACGTGATGACAACATCTTAAACACAAACTGTAGACGTGATGACAACATCTTAGACACAAACTGTAGACGTGATGACAATATTTTTGACATAAATTGTAGAGATAATGACAAGATCTTAGACACAAACTGTAGACATCTTAGACATAAATTGTGGACGTGATGACAATATTTTAGACATAAATTGTGGACGGGATGACAACATCTTAGACACAAACTGTAGACGTGATGACAACATCTTTGACACAAACTGTAGACGTGATGACGACATCTTAGACACAAACTGTAGACGTGATAACAACATCTTAGACACAAACTGTAGACGTGATGACAACATCTTAGACACACACTATAGACGTGATGACAACATCTTAGACACAAACTGTAGTCGTAATGACAACATCTTAGACACAAACTGTAGACATGATGACAACATCTTAGACACAAACTGTAGACATGATGACAATATTTTTGACATAAATTGTAGACATAATGACAAGATCTTAGACACAAACTGTAGACGTGATGACAACTTCTTAGACATAAATTGTGGACGTGATGACAATATTTTAGACATAAATTGTGGACGGGATGACAACATCTTAGACACAAACTGTAGACGTGATGACGACATCATAGACACAAACTGTAGACGTGATGACAACATCTTAGACACAAACTGTAGACGTGATGACAACATCTTAGACACAAACTGTAGACGTGATGATAACATCTTAGACATACATTGTGGACGTGATGACAAGATCTTAGACACAAACTGTGGACGTGATGACAACATCTTTTTTCTGTCCTTTGATGATGTATCTAATTAAATACAATAACCAGTTATAAATGAAACCGACAGGGGAAAGTCACGTAGAAAAGAATAAGGATCAACACAACACAGTAACACACTAACGCCGATATCATGTGCTGTTTCCATCTTAACAACAACATCATGTCTTAAACGTCAACCACAAAAACAACAAGCTGACAAACGAGGATTGGTAACAACTGCAACGATACAAAAAACTAAATGGGCATAACCCCTACAACTAGGGCTACCATAACGTTCGGTGACCAAATTTCTTGCTCCAACACCCCGAGAGAGAGAGAGAGAGAGAGAGAGAGAGAGAGAGAGAGAGAGAGAGACAGAGAGACACAGAGAGAGAGACAGAGAGAGACAGACAGACAGACAGACATACGACAGACACAGAGAGAGAGACAGACAGACACAGACAGAGAGAAAGACAGATAAAAAGAGAGACATACAGAAATAGGTAGATAGATTAGATAGATTAGATAGATAGATAGATAGATAGATAGATAGATAGATAGATAGATAGATAGATAGATAGATAGATAGATAGATAGATAGATAGATAGATAGATAGATAGATAGATAGATAGATAGATAGATAATTAACGACTGCCAGTTCATGTTTGTGTGACTGCCTGTATGTAACTAGGCTAATCAATATTAAGAGGACACCGGGAGAAAACAGTATACAACAACGAGACATCAGGAAAGCAGAAGTTGAAAGAGCATCTACAGGTAAAAGGAGTACATGATACTCCAGCAGTGTTGTCAAGGCATGGCCGTAGAGTCATTCAGTTTTTCTGTCACTGCCCTGATTATAATCGATTATAATTGACTGATCTATCTACACGTGAATGTCACATGCTTGTCTTTGGCGGGGTAGTCGATAATGACGGGGAAAAATTGACAAGAATGAATGGATGAGATGGGAATTGATCCCGGGACTTATTTGTCTCAGGCGGGCATGTCATTAAATCCCTAATTACGAGGCCAGCACAGACATGCGGTAGATACATTCATACAGTTGTCATACTATCTATCTATCTATCTATCTATCTATCTATCTATCTATCTATCTATCTATCTATCTATCTATCTATCTATCTATCTATCTATCTATCTATCTATCTATCTATCTATCTATCTATCTATCTATCTGTCTGTCTGTCTATCTATCTATTTCTATCTATCTATCTATCTATCTATCTATCTATCTATCTATCTATCTATCTATCTATCTATCTATCTATCTATCTATCTATCTATCTATCTATCCATCTTTCTGTCTGTCTGTCTGTCTGTCTGTCGGTCGGTCGGTCGGTAGGTCTATCTATCTATCTATCTATCTATCTATCTATCTATCTATCTATCTATCTATCTATCTATCTATCTATCTATCTATCTATCTATCTACATGTCTACTATCTATCTATCTACCTACCTACCTATCTTTCTATCCATCTGCCTGCCAACCTGTCTGCCTACTTGCCCGTCCGTCCGTCTGCCTACCTATCAGTCTGTCCGTCCGTCCATCCGCTCGTCCGTCTGTGTGTATGTATGTCTGTCTGTCTGCCCATCTGCTTACCTCACTGTCTGCCTATCTGCTTACCTGCCTATAGGTCTGCCAGCCTTTCTGTCTGCTTACCTGACTGTCTGCCTATCTGCTTACCTGCCTGTAGGCCTGCCAGCCTTTCTGTCTGCTTACCTGACTGTCTGCCTATCTGCTTACCTGCCTGTCTGCCTGCCAGCCTTTCTGTCTGCTTACCTGACTGTCCTGCCGTCTGTCTGTCAGCCTGCATCGCTGCCTGTCTATGACGATACCCACTCTTCAAATGTGAATTCTTATTTATTTCAGAACAACTTCCTGCGTCCAACAGTTATCCTGTTGGTCACGTTTTGATTGATATAGGAGGTGTTTTGCCTTTTCTGTTATTTCTCGGTCATTCAGTGGCGCCATCATTTTAGCTTGTTTGCTTTCATAATGTTCATCATTATTATCAATGTCACCATCATCACCACCACAATCATCATCATAATCGTCATTACCATCATCATTATTGTCATCATCACCATCATCATCAGCACCACAATCCTCATTATTATCATCACCACCACAATCATTATCACCAGCATCATCGTCATTATCATTACCATCATCAAACCCTTGCAGCTCCTCGTCGAACACGTGACTTCAATAAAATCATGACAAGCCTTTTTTGTCCTGTGCCATCCGTTTTAGGTCTTTCTAAATCTTCTTTCATGCGTGTCATGCGTGTCCCAAGTTCTCTTCTTCTATGTCTTTTGGTCTCCATCTATTTCTCTTACATCGAAGCCTGGTAGTTAGTGTGTCGCTAATGTTTTCTCTTACATCGAAGCCTGGTAGTTAGTGTGTCGCTAAAGTTTTCTCTTACATCGAAGCCTGGTAGTTAGTGTGTCGCTAAAGTTTTCTCTTACATCGAAGCCTGGTAGTTAGTGTGTCGCTAAAGTTTTCTCTTACATCGAAGCCTGGTAGTTAGTGTGTTGCTAAAGTTTTCTCTTACATCGAAGCCTGGTAGTTAATGTGTTGCTAAAGTTTTCTCTTACATCGAAGCCTGGTAGTTAATGTGTTGCTAAAGTTTTCTCTTACATCGAAGCCTGGTAGTTAGTGTGTTGCTAAAGTTTTCTCTTACATCGAAGCCTGGTAGTTAGTGTGTCGCTAAAGTTTTCTCTTACATCGAAGCCTGGTAGTTAGTGTGTCGCTAAAGTTTTCTCTTACATCGAAGCCTGGTAGTTAGTGTGTCGCTAAAGTTTTCTCTTACATCGAAGCCTGGTAGTTAGTGTGTTGCTAAAGTTTTCTCTTACATCGAAGCCTGGTAGTTAATGTGTTGCTAAAGTTTTCTCTTACATCGAAGCCTGGCAGTTAGTGTGTTGCTAAAGTTTTCTCTTACATCGAAGCCTGGTAGTTAATGTGTTGCTAAAGTTTTCTCTTACATCGAAGCCTGGTAGTAGTATGTCGCTAAAGTTTTCTCTTACATCGAAGCCTGGTAGTTAATGTGTTGCTAAAGTTTTCTCTTACAACGAAGCCTGGTAGTAGTATTTCGCTAAAGTTTTCTCTTACATCGAAGCCTGTTAGTTAATGTGTTGCTAAAGTTTTCTCTTACATCGAAGCCTGGTAGTTAATGTGTTGCTAAAGTTTTCTCTTACATCGAAGCCTGGTAGTTAATGTGTGGCAAAAGTTTTTTCTCTTACATCGAAGCCTGGTAGTTAGTATGTCGCTAAAGTTTTCTCTTATATCGAAGCCTGGTAGTTAATGTGTTGCTAAAGTTTTCTCTTACATCGAAGCCTGGTAGTTAGTATGTCGCTAAAGTTTTCTCTTATATCGAAGCCTGGTAGTTAATGTGTTGCTAAAGTTTTCTCTTACATCGAAGCCTGGTAGTAGTATGTCGCTAAAGTTTTCTCTTACATCGAAGCCTGGTAGTTAGTATGTCGCTAAAGTTTTCTCTTACATCGAAGCCTGGTAGTTAATGTGTTGCTAAAGTTTTCTCTTACATCGAAGCCTGGTAGTAGTATGTCGCTAAAGTTTTCTCTTACATCGAAGCCTGGTAGTAGTATGTCGCTAAAGTTTTCTCTTACATCGAAGCCTGGTAGTTAATGTGTTGCTAAAGTTTTCTCTTACATCGAAGCCTGGTAGTAGTATGTCGCTAAAGTTTTCTCTTACATCGAAGCCTGGTAGGTAGGGTGTCGCGAAAGTTTCTCTTACATCGGAGCCTGGTAGTTAGTATGTCGCTAAAGTTTTCTCTTACATCGGAGCCTGGTAGTTAGTATGTCGCTAAAGTTTTCTCTTACATCGGAGCCTGGTAGTAGTGTGTCGGTAAACTTTTCTGTTCCTTGCCTTGATGGTACACTTCGATACACAATTTTCTTTCTGCATCTTACAAACACAATTTTCGTTCAGCCTCTTCCATACACAATTTTATTTCTGCTTCTTCCATACACAATTTTATTTCTGCTTCTTCCATACACAATTTTCTTTATGCCTCTTCCATACACAATTTTTTGTTTCTGCCTTTTCCATTCATAATTTTCTTTCCATTTCTGGACTTCTATTCACATTTTTCTTCAACCTCAGATTGAATGAATTAACTAAATTAAAAATGTTATTTCTCGCCTTCTAACGCCAATCCACAACTGTCTTGCCATCTCTTGGCTTCGACACACCATTTAAAAAAAAAAAATTAATGTTTTCTTCTCACTGTTAACTTCCTGCTTGCCTTCAACCTTATGTTCTGGTTTTCAGCTAAGTAATATGGCTGTTGATATGTCAGAATATTTTATTTCGCTAATTGTGGTCCATTTCATAATGTTTTATCATTCATATTTTCTCTAGGACCTCTTTTATATTATCATCTGCTCACATAGTTCTGATTCAATCATGTAAATTTCCAAACTTATCTGAGCCACACAAATCTATAAATTGAAACAATCGCGCTAATCGGCAACATATGTGTATATATATATAAACATGTATAGACTGTACTTTTTTATGACTTACCAAAGACGATCATGGCAACAGGGACAATCATGGAAAGACCAACAGCTGATGTGATGAAAGCTTCATTGGAAGACACAAAAATAAACTCGTTTCAACATTTGACATTTTTAATATAAAATTTAAAAGTTATTACAATTTTGATCTATGTAGATTCACTTTGTCCCACTGTGTAACTTTAATTCTGGCAAAGCTGCTTGAGATTCTCAGGCAATGTTGCCAGTGCCATGTATGAGCTCTTACGACATGCATGAGATAGTAGTAGTTCTTTTTCAGTGTCTCCTTGGACACCCTAGGAAGCGCCAGACGTCATTGATGATTTCATCACTAGTAGAACTAGAACAGAACTGTATAAATGGCTTTGTTACTTATTGTGTGTTTGACCATCTGTTACTATAGTAACTTGTAATCTCTCTTGGACCAATGAACAGCTCTCTTATATCCATGAACAACTTTATTGGGCCCATAGAAAGCTTTCTTGGACTTATAAACAGCTCCTATTGGGCCATAAAAATGGACACATTGAGCATGATGTCATTAGACTGTCTAAACATTCTGGGAAAGAAACAGTCGATAGACCGGACAGATTAGTTTCTGAAAGAGTCCATTTATTTGAGTACACCATTTCCTATAAATTCTTGATTTAAAAACATTTTCAATTACCTGTGTGTGTATGAAAATGTTCTTTAAAATATATTTTTATTCGCTTAAAAGCAAATTATCAGATAACCGATTCTGCTTTTCACATTACTCCTTTTTAACAAAATGAAGTTGGTACAACTATACACGACCTTCATAAGTTGACTTTTACGATATGTCTAGTAATCTGTTATGGTGCTATTCTTTTACTCACTCTTACCCCCACCCAATATCGTGTTCCCGTTTACATTCATTCGTTGTTCTTCAGTTCCCCAAGAGGTCTTTTACTAATTCTTTTTACTTCCCTCTGTCCTGTACCATCCTGTCCTGTACCATCATGTCCTGTGCCATCATGTCCTGTACCATCATGTCCTGTACCATCTTGTCCTGAGCCATCATGTCCTGTACCATCTTGTCCTGTACCATCTTGTCCTGTACCATCATGTCCTGTACCATCTTGTCCTGTACCATCATGTCCTGTACCATCATGTCCTGTACCATCATGTCCTGTACCATCATGTCCTGTACCATCATGTCCTGTGCCATCATGTCCTGTACCATCTTGTCCTGTACCATCTTGTCCTGTACCATCATATCCTGTACCATCTTGTCCTGTACCATCATATCCTGTACCATCATGTCCTGTACCATCATGTCCTGTACCATCATGTCCTGTACCATCTTGTCCTGTACCATCATGTCCTGTACCATCTTGTCCTGTACCATCATGTCCTGTACCATCTTGTCCTGTACCATCTTGTCCTGTACCATCATGTCCTGTACCATCATGTCCTGTACCATCTTGTCCTGTACCATCATGTCCTGTACCATCTTGTCCTGTACCATCATGTCCTGTGCCATCATGTCCTGTACCATCATGTCCTGTACCATCTTGTCCTGTGCCATCATGTCCTGTACCATCATGTCCTGTACCATCATGTCCTGTACCATCATGTCCTGTACCATCATGTCCTGTACCATCTTGTCCTGTGCCATCATGTCCTGTACCATCATGTCCTGTACCATCATGTCCTGTACCATCATGTCATGTACCACCATGTCCTGTTCCACCATGTCCATAACCATCATGTCCTGTACCATCTTGTCCTGTACCATCATGTCCTGTACCATCATATCCTGTACCACCATGTCCTGTTCCACCATGTCCTGTACCATCATGTCCTGTACCATCTTGTCCTGTACCATCATGTCCTGTACCATCATGTCCTGTTCCACCATGTCCTGTACCATCATGTCCTGTACCATCATGTCCTGTACCATCATGTCCTGTACCATCTTGTCCTGTACCATCTTGTCCTGTACCATCCTGTCCTGTACCATCATGTCCTGTACCATCTTGTCCTGTACCATCCTGTCCTGTACCATCTTGTCCTGTACCATCATGTCCTGTACCATCATGTCCTGTACCATCTTGTCCTGTACCATCCTGTCCTGTACCATCCTGTCCTGTACCATCATGTCCTGTGCAATCTTGTCCTGTACCATCCTGTCCTGTACCATCATGTCCTGTACCATCATGTCCTGTACCATCATGTCCTGTACCATCTTGTCCTGTACCATCCTGTCATGTACCATCATGTCCTGTACCATCCTGTCCTGTACCATCTTGTCCTGTACCATCTTGTCCTGTACCATCTTGTCCTTACCATCCTGTCCTGTACCATCCTGTCCTGTACCATCATGTCCTGTACCATCATGTCCTGTACCATCCTGTCCTGTACCATCATGTCCTGTACCATCATGTCCTGTACCATCCTGTCCTGTACCATCTTGTCCTGTACCATCTTGTCCTGTACCATCATGTCCTGTACCATCTTGTCCTGTACCATCTTGTCCTGTACCATCTTGTCCTGTACCATCATGTCCTGTGCCATCTTGTCCTGTACCATCCTGTCCTGTACCATCATGTCCTGTACCATCATGTCCTGTACCATCATGTCCTGTACCATCTTGTCCTGTACCATCTTGTCCTGTACCATCCTGTCCTGTACCATCATGTCCTGTACCATCATGTCCTGTACCATCTTGTCCTGTACCATCTTGTCCTGTACCATCCTGTCCTGTGCCATCCTGTCCTGTACCATCTTGTCCTGTACCATCCTGTCCTGTACCATCCTGTCCTGTACCATCATGTCCTGTGCCATCTTGTCCTGTACCATCCTGTCCTGTACCATCCTGTCCTGTACCATCCTGTCCTGTGCCATCATGTCCTGTACCATCATGTCCTGTGCCATCTTGTCCTGTACCATCCTGTCCTGTACCATCCTGTCCTGTGCCATCATGTCCTGTGCCACCATGTCCTGTACCATCATGTCCTGTACCATCCTGTCCTGTACCATCATGTCCTGTGCCATCTTGTCCTGTACCATCCTGTCCTGTACCATCCTGTCCTGTACCATCATGTCCTGTACCATCATGTCCTGTACCATCCTGTCCTGTACCATCTTGTCCTGTACCATCATGTCCTGTACCATCTTGTCCTGTACCATCATGTCCTGTGCCATCTTGTCGTGTACCATCCTGTCCTGTACCATCCTGTCCTGTACCATCATGTCCTGTACCATCATGTCCTGTACCATCATGTCCTGTGCCATCTTGTCCTGTACCATCATGTCCTGTACCATCTTGTCCTGTACCATCATGTCCTGTACCATCATGTCCTGTACCATCTTGTCCTTACCATCATGTCCTGTGCCATCTTGTCCTGTACCATCATGTCCTGTACCATCTTGTCCTGTACCATCTTGTCCTGTACCATCATGTCCTGTACCATCATGTCCTGTACCATCCTGTCCTGTACCATCATGTCCTGTACCATCATGTCCTGTACCATCTTGTCCTGTACCATTATGTCCTGTACCATCTTGTCCTGTACCATCATGTCCTGTGCCATCTTTTCCTGTACCATCCTGTCTTGTACCATCAGGTCCTGTACCATCATGTCCTGTACCATCATGTCCTGTACCATCCTGTCCTGTACCATCATGTCCTGTACCATCTTGTCCTTACCATCCTGTCCTGTACCATCATGTCCTGTACCATCCTGTCCTGTACCATCTTGTCCTGTACCATCTTGTCCTGTACCATCATGTCCTGTACCATCATGTCCTGTACCATCCTGTCCTGTACCATCTTGTCCTGTACCATCTTGTCCTGTACCATCATGTCCTGTACCATCATGTCCTGTACCATCATGTCCTGTGCCATCTTGTCCTGTACCATCATGTCCTGTACCATCTTGTCCTGTACCATCCTGTCCTGTACCATCCTGTCCTGTGCCATCATGTCCTGTGCCATCTTGTCCTGTGTCATCTTGTCCTGTGCCATCATGTCCTGTACCATCTTGTCCTGTACCATCTTGTCCTGTACCACCTGTCCTGTACCCAATCTATCTTGTCCTGTAACCATCTTTTCCTGTCCCTCCTGTCCTGTACCATCATGTCCTGTACCATCTTGTCCTGTACCATCATGTCCTGTACCATCTTGTCCTGTACCATCATGTCCTGTACCATCATGTCCTGTTTCATCATGTCCTGTACCATCATGTCCTGTACCATCATGTCCTGTACCATCATGTCCTGTACCATCTTGTCCTGTACCATCTTGTCCTGTACCATCCTGTCCTGTACCATCTTGTCCTGTACCATCCTGTCCTGTGCCATCATGTCCTGTACCATCATGTCCTGTACCATCATGTCCTGTGCCATCCTGTCCTGTGCCATCATGTCCTGTACCATCTTGTCCTGTACCATCATGTCCTGTACCATCATGTCCTGTGCCATCATTTGTCCTGTACCATCATGTACTGTACCATCTTGTTCTGTACCATCTTGTCCTGTAACCATCATGTCCTGTGCCATCCTGTCCTGTGCCATCATGTCCTGTACCATCTTGTCCTGTACCATCATGTCCTGTACCATCATGTCCTGTTACCATATGTCCCTGTACCATCATGTCCTGTACCATCATGTCCTGTACCATCATATCGCCTGTACCATCTTGTCCTGTACCATCTTGTCCTGTACAATCTTGTCCTGTAACCATCATGTCCTGTACCCATCATGTCCCTGTACCATCATATCCTGTACCATCATGTCCTGTACCATCATATAATCCTGTACCATCATGTCCTGTACCATCTTGTCCTGTACCATTCATATCCTGTAACCATCTTGTCACTGTACCATCATATCCTGTACCATCTTGTCCTGTACCATCATATCCTGTACCATCTTGTCCTGTACCATCATATCCTGTACCATCTTGTCCTGTACCATCATATCCTGTACCATCTTGTCCTGTACCATCATGTCCTGTTACCATCATTCATGTCCTGTGTACCATCTTGTCCTGTACCATCTTGTCCTGTAACCATCTTGTCCTGTACCATCATGTCCTGTACCATCATGTCCCCTGTACCATCATGTCCTGTACCATCTTGTCCTGTTTCATCATGTCATGTACCATCTTGTCCCTGTACCATCTTGTCCTGTACCAATCATGTCCTTGTACCATCATGTCCTGTACCAATCATGTCCTGTACCATCTTGGTCCGTTGTGTACCATTCTTGTCCTGTGTACCCATCATGTCCTGTTTCCATCATGTCCTTTACTCCATCTTGTCCTGTAACCATCTTGTCCAGTACCATCATGGTCCTGTTACCTATCTTGTCCAGTAACCCATCATGTCCTGTTTCATCTTGTCCTGGTACCATCTTGTCCTGTTTACCCAGTCTTTTCACCCTGTTACCATCAAGTCCTGTACCCATCTTGTCCTGTACCATCTTTGTCCTTTACCCATCTTGTCCTGTACCATCATGTCCTGTACCAATTCAATGTCCCTGTACCATCTTGTCCTGTAGCCATCATGTCCTGTTCCATCATTGTCCCCTGAACCATCATGCTCCTGTACCCATCTTGTCCTGCTACCATCTTGGCATGTACCTTCAATGTCCATTAGCCATCTTGTCCCTATTTACATTCATATCGTGTACCATCTGGGGTCCTGTACCAATCTGTCCGGTACCATCATGTCCCTTGAACCATCACATGTCCCTGTATCCATCTTGTTCCTGTATAACCATAATTGGTCCCAGTTTCATCATGTTCCCTGTACCAATCATGTCCCTGGTACCATCTTGTCCTGTACCATCGTGGTCCTGTTTCATCAATGGACCTGGTAATATCAGTCCTTTTACCAGCTTGTCCAGTACCCATCTTGTCCTGTATACCATCCTGATCGCATGTACCATCATGGTCCTGTACCATCTTGTCAAGGTACCAATCTTGTCCTGCGACCATCATGTCCTGTACCAACTTGTCCCAGTTCACATCAAGTCCTGTACCATCATTTCCTGAACCATCCGTGTCCTGTACCATCATGTCCCTGTACCATGCATGTCCTGGTTTCATCATGTCCTGTTTTCAACATCTTGCCCCTTGTACCATTCTTGTCCTGTACCCTCTTGGTCCTGTAAGATCATGTCCCTGTACCATTCATGTCCCTGTACCATCCTTGTCCTGTACCATCTTGTCCGTGTAGAACCATCATGTCCTGTACCATCTTTGTCCTGTACCATCATGTCCTGTACCACATCATGTCCTGTACCATTCATGTCCTGTTTCATCATGTCCGAGTACCTATCATGTCCTTTTACCATCTTGTCCTGTAGAACCATCATGTCCTGTACCTATCATGTCCCTGTTTCATCATGTCCCGTAACTATTCTTGTCCTGTACCATCTTTTCCATGTACCAACGTGTCCTGTACCATCATGGTCCTGTACCATCATGGTCCTGTACCTACCATGGCCTGTACCAACCATGCTCCTGTACCACCATGTCATATGTACCATCATGTCCAGTACCCACCCATGTCCTGTACCATCAGTCATTGTAACCATCTTGTCCTCGTATCATCATTGTCCTGTACCACCATGTCCTTTACCAATCAAGTCCTGTACAATCTTGTCCTGTAATTAATCATGTCCTGTTACCATCATGTCATGTACCACCAAGGTCCTGTTACCATCATGTCCTGTACACCATGTCCTTGTACCATCCCATGTCCTGTACCATCTGTCCTGTACCATCATGTCCTGTTTCATCATGTCCTGTACACGATCTTGTCCCTGGTAGCCATCTTGTCCTGTACCATCTTGTGTATCCTGTACCATCATGTCCTGTACCATCTTGTCTTTCCTGTACCATCGAATGTCCTGTACCATCTTGTTCTTGAACAGTACCATCTTGACCTGTATAAACCCACATCAAGTTCCATGTACCCCATCCATTGAACCTATGTTACCCCACCATACCTGTTAACTAATCAAGACCATGATACACACCATGTCCTGTACCCATACGATGACCATGTACCCCAACCATGTCCCTGATGACCTATACCAACGTACATGTGTACCAGCAGGGAACTGGATGCCCGGAGGTCATGGCACGGTACATCTGTGAATCATGTGGGGTGTCCCATCCTGTCCTTGTAACCACATGGGATACCCCGGGGTGACCCATCCATGTCCTGTAAACCCCTCTATGTCCTGTACCGAGACCATGACCTGTTTCACACGTACATCGCTGGAACTTTGACCATCCTGGTCCTGTACCATCTTGTCCTGTACCATCATTTCCTGTACCAACTTGTCCTGTACCTCTTGTCCTGTTACCATCATGTACCCTGTACCATCATTGTCCCTGTACCAACTTGTCCCCTGTACCATCTTTGATTCCCTGTACCACCATGTCCTGTACCACCAATGTCATGTACCACCATGTCCTGTTACCACCAATGTCCGTACCATCATGTCTGTACCATCATGGGGGGGGGGGGGGTGTCCTGTAACCATCATGTCCTGTAGTTTCATCATGTCCTGTACCACTTGACCTGTCCATCTTGTACCTGTACCATCATGTCCTTTACCATCTTTCCTGTACCATCTTTCCTGTTACCATCAAGTCCTGTACCATCTTGTCCTGTAACCATCTTTGTCCTGTACCATCATGTCCTGTAACCAACTTGCCTGTACCATCTTGTCCAGTACCCATCTTTCCAGTACCCCCATGTCATTACCCACCATGCCTGTACCAAACCATGTC
>JAMPIV010004012.1:0-160059 GCA_024509875.1 Oreohelix idahoensis
CACATATGTATGTATTATTACGTAGATGATGTTTATCCATTAGTAAGATGCTAGTTTATTTTGTTTCATTTTATTTCAGAGTCCAGCAGTCTGTGCTGGGTTATTGTATGATGTTACGTAGAGAATACCAAAATATCTGGGTTATATGGTGTTATGTAGAGAATACCAAAATAGCTTGGTTAAATGGTGTTGTATAGGAATTACCTACAAAAAGTAAACTTGTGGACAATATTGTTTTCTCTATGATTCACATGCTACCTGATAGGGTTTCATTAATAAAAGTGGGACCCCTGTCATCAAGAGAGTTTTTCTGTGACTGCAGAACGTGTGTGAAAGTAGGCCAGAGAGAGTGACGACAACATTACACACGAATTCTTATTCTTCTTCACACATCGTCTTCGCACTGTCACAATAATAATACAAAAACTAATAATAAACTTAATACTAATAATCAAATTAATTTAATTTTTGAAAATAAGAAAAACAAAATGGGCAACGAAATAAAACAGTAGTTTTGTGACAATAGACAAAAATGGAAAAAATAAGAGGATAGAGGAGAACAAAGAAAGATGATACTGGACATGATGGCATGGAAGGAAGTTGACAAGAGAATTGAAATACAGTACTAGAAACAGTAAGTTGTGACGAGACATGATCACCTACGCCCACAGGTATGATACTTGAAGAAGAACACCAGTTAAAAAACAATATCACAATTAGAAACACCAGATTAAATCAAGTAAAAGATTTTAAATACTTCAGAAGAGTTTTTGTAGCAGATAGAATATTTGATGTCAGAGATCAAACAAAGAATTTAGATTGGCAGCAGACTTACGTGCCAGCTTTTCACACATCTAGTGTTAGGGATGCATAATTGGCTGTGTGTCATTTTATAATTCACTCTTGTAATGAGGCAACGGCATTGTTTGGATGGTCAGTGGTTCAATTCCCGAGTGAGCATATCTGCTACTTTTCTGTTGCCTAGTGACCTTCTTCCTGTCTTATGATCGTCTGCTTCATTTATTTATTTACTACTCACGTCTCGGGTTTTCTTCGTGATTTATTTCTGTACTCATATATCTGAAAGAGGCCACCATCCACATGACAACCAAGAATACAACTTGTCAAGACCCACTTGACCATTATTGGGTTACTATTTTGGCTGGACGTTAATCAAGAAGAACAAATCACTATGCAGAGGCGTCACTAAAGTAGTTAGCCCCCAGGGCGGATCCTATCCTTGGCACACACTTGGAAGTATATTTTTAACAGCAAGTACTATCATAATAGAGCGTCCGATTGACAGAGTGGTTGGAGCGCTGGTCTGTCGCGGCAAAGGTACCGGTTCAATTCAATGCATCCTCTACCCAGCTGTAAATGGTTACCCGACTTTGCACTTGAGTTAGGCAAGGAAAAGGCAGCTAGGAAGGGAACTGGACCGCTGGCCCTTAGTATGCTACTGTCATTATGTGTAATGAGACATCTGATACAGGCAACCAGTGAGATCAAAACAGATATTCTTTGGAGACTTAAAGAAAAAAGATCAGTATAAATGGAAAAAAAAGTTTGAATAGGAGTCTTCTGTGTTTAGGTCAGTGGGACTAAATCTGCAAGCCTGTCACCAGGACAAACCCCACAGTCTACAACTTTGCATTGTCTGGCCATGTCTTACATTTTAGGTGATAGAGGAGTAAATAATTATATCAAGGAAGTGGAGGACACATTAAAGAAATGAATACAGAAACAAAGATGTTGCCACAACAACCTGATGCATGATCAGAAAATTGCGGATGCATCACCTAAGATTAAAAACATGTTCATCTGTGTCATAATAAATCGAGGATTCCTCAGAAAAAAAATAAGTTGGCAAGAAAACGAAGATGGCTGTAAACTGCTCCACCTATGTCACAGTCTTGACGTATGGATGCGAGTTATAGGCAACAACTACAACCCACAAAAGGCAGATCCAAACTTCAGAAATAAGGTATCTAAGAAAGGTGGTTGAAGTAACATGGTCCGCAACCAGACGATACGTCAAGGCCTAAAAACCCAAACACTGCAGACCCAAAAAGAACAGTACCAACTAAGATGGTTTGGCCATGTCTACAGAATGGGAGAAGATAGGTTGCAACGGCAGGTATGTGAGGCCAAGAGCCAGGGATCCAGACCTCCATGACGACCCAGAGTCCACGGGGAGGACAACATTAGACAGTATCTGAAGGACCGAGGACTAGAATGGAACCAGGCCAGAAGGAAGACAGCCGATAGGATAGTATGGCGCTCTGTCTTCCAAACCTCAACACCTCATGGTAGAAGAGGAACGACTAAATAGTAGTTTATCTGTGCCATAGAACTACTAACAGAACCAGAGCCGGATTCACGTAGCAGCAAAAGTAGCATATGCTACGGGCCTCGCGCTTTTAGGGGCACCGCGCCAATAAATACGTAGGCCTACATAATTTTTTGGTCATCTAATACGTGCGTTAAACCAATGATCTTGTGATTTATGCCATCTTTAGCGCCTTTTCATTTGGTGTCACGAAATTGTGAGAGAAAGAGCATAAGAGTGTGACTTAGTGTGATTCTTCATTATTTTTATCTTAACTGTTTGCGGACGGAAGCCATTTAAATGGCGTTGAAAATTTGTTCACGTTTGGACGGAACCCACTTTTTTTGGCTCTAGGCGACTGCCCCTCTAATTTTGTTTCGTTCTTTGTGAAATGAATTTGCATTAACAATAAAAACTAGAATTTAGGAAACGGAAACTTACTTAATTACTTACTTACTTAGTCGTTCCCCTTCTACCGTGAGGTGTAGAGGTTTGGAAGAGAGAGCGCCAGACCATTCTATCAGCTGTGAAACGGAAACTTTCTGTTTTAATTGAGGTATACGGCGTGCTCGCACTCTCTTTCGATCTTGATTAAAATTTCTTGATTTGTAAGGTTAGAAAATTCAAAAAATGAGCAGTAGACACAGAGATATTGGACGTAATTATGCTTCTGAAAGTGAAAAACGTAAAGCGAAGGAAGAAAAAGAAAGAAGAGATCAACTTGTGATATAAAAAAAACACGTAAGCTGACTGAATATTTTGATGTTCATGGTGGTGGTACTCTAACCGCTGAAGCTGGAAGTACAGGAACAACTAGTACTAGTGCAGGC
Source organism: Oreohelix idahoensis (assembly GCA_024509875.1). Classification (NCBI taxonomy): domain Eukaryota; kingdom Metazoa; phylum Mollusca; class Gastropoda; order Stylommatophora; family Oreohelicidae; genus Oreohelix; species Oreohelix idahoensis. The sequence goes on from JAMPIV010004012.1 coordinate 3,160, forward strand.
TGTGCAGCAGAAAACATACAGAAAACCCAGTATACACTGATTCAGAATGTGAAAGAATAAGTGAAACGAAGAAGTACTCTAATGATATTGGTGACTGGCCGAACAATATAGATGACTGTGAGCGTGAATATTGGATATCCAAGGGAAGTGAAAAATGTCAACATGTTGATAGTGCCTTCTCTTCATCCGTGCGATTGTATGACACTGAAAAGAAAACTGGAAACTGTCAGAAGTCTTATTTTACACATATTCATAAACTTACAAACAAGCAACATGCAAGAAAATGGTTATGCTATTCAGAAAGTAAAGGGCGCCTATTCTGTTTCCCATGCAAGCTTATGAGTTCAGAATGTTCATCAAAGTTTACTGTGGAAGGGTTTAATGACTGGAAAAATGCAAGCAATCTATTGCGTCGACATGAAGAAAGCTCCTCACATAGACAAGCTCTAATTTCATTGTTGATGCTTAAAAACAAAGGTGAACGTGTCGATTCCAAACTTGTGAAACAAATGGACATTCAAGAAAAGTATTGGCACAAACGTCTAGAGCGAATAATTGAAGTTGTGAAGTTTTTAGCAGAACGAGGCCTTTCATTTCGTGGCAGTGATGAAATTGTTGGGTCCCCTTATAACGGGAATTACTTAGAGTTGTTAGAATTACTGGCCAAGTTTGGCCCTTTTCTGTCAGAGCATATAAGTACTCATGCAAACAAAGGATTTGGAGATACATCATATCTATCTAAAACAACGTGTGAGAATTCATCAATCTGATTGGATCCAGCACACTGGATCACATTCTCTGTGAAGTGAAGAAATACAAGTATTATTCCGTTTCATTGGATTCTACTCCAGATATATCTAATATGGACCAGCTGACTTTGACTCTGCGCTATGTTTTGCCATCTGGACCAGTTGAAAGATTTGTGACATTTTTGGATATGGAAGGTCATAGTGCTGAACAGCTTACTAAAAGTCTACTTAATTTTTTAAAGGCAAATGACATTGATATTAAAGACTGCCGTGGTCAAAGTTATGACAACGCCAGCAACATGAGTGGCAAGTTTATAGGATTACAAGCACGAATTAAAGAGATGAATAAGTTTGCACATTACATTCCGTGTTTTAAACATTCACTAAATTTGGTTGGAAAATGTGCTGCTGAAGGTTGTCAAGAAGCAGTAATTTTCTTTGGATTTGTTGAAAGCCTGTACACCTTTTTTTCTGGTTCTACCTACCGGTGGGGTCTCCTTTCTACTGCATTATGTGCTGGCGGTACTCATAATAAGTCCCATTTGCCCTTTGTAAAAAGACTGTCAGATACCAGGTGGTCCGCTCGGGCAGATGCAACAAAAGCACTTTTATACAGCTTTTCTGCAATAAAACAAGTTTTGAATGATATTTCAGATAACAATGATCAGAAGGCAGAGTGTCGTCAACAGGCCCGTGGTCTACTTTCAACAATAATGAAGTTAGATACAGGAATAATGATCATACTATGGGATCAAGTATTACAGCGTTTTCAAATGACCAGTGCTTCTTTGCAATCTTCTGACCAAGATTTGAATACAGCTTGTGCACTCTATGAATACCTGCGGGGGTATATTCAAGCTATGCGGTCTACTTTTGCAGATATAGAGCAAAAGGCCAAGAATCTGACTGAGTGTGAACATTATCAAGAACAAACTCGAAGAAAACACAAACTAAATCGAGAGTATGATGATTTCAGTGGTTCCAGCACACTTGATCCACTTGTTGAATCTCAAACGCCTTCTCAGCAGTTTAAAAGCCAAACATTTCTTTTCCTTATTGATAGCTTGCTCTCTGCCTTGTCAAAACGCCAGAAAGCTTATCAAAAGTTGAATGATGTATTTGGATTCCTTCGTCAGTTACAGTCGCTTACACCTGAAGAGGTGGTAACGAGATCATCGAATCTTATTAAATCATATCCGGAAGATCTGGAAGAAAGTCTTTGTGAAGAACTTGTGCAGTTTACAGAACTGTTGAAAACTGAACTTGCTTCTCATATTGGCACTACTCTAGACCGTGTAGAGTTACAGTTTTACCGTTTGATAATTGACAATTCTTTGGAGTCTTGTTTTCCAAATGTAGAAATCGCCTTGCGCATATATTTGTCACTAATGGTAACCAACTGCAGTGGAGAACGATCATTACCAAAACTGAAACTTATTAAAAATGAACTAAGGAGCACCATGGGTCAAAAGAGATTGAAAAATCTCACACTAATGAGCATTGAACATAAACTTCTGCGTGAAATTGATACATTCTATATCATCAACAAATTTGCTCATGCTAAATTAGAAACAATTATATTTAAACAATAATGTTGACTGTGTTGTTACTTTTGATAATGATAATTTATAATTACTATGCAAATTAAAAATGTATGTATTCAAATATTTTTGTGTTGTTTTAATGTTTTTTTTTAAATATAGGGCCCCTTTCTTAACATATGCTACAGGCCCCGTACTAGCTTAATCCGGCCCTGTATCTATCTATCTATCTATCTATCTATCTATCTATCTATCTATCTATCTATCTATCTATCTATCTATCTATCTATCTATCTATCTATCTATCTATCTATCTATCTATCTATCTATCTATCTATCTATCTATCTATCTAACTATCTATATATCTATCTATCTATCTATCTATCTATCTATCTATCTATCTATCTTTCTATCTATCTATCTATCTATCTATCTATCTATCTATCTATCTATCTATCTATCTATCTATCTATCTATCTATCTATCTATCTATCTATCTATCTATCTATCTATCTATCTATCTATCTATCTTTGTATCTATCTACCTATCTATGTTTTCTCTTTGAATTGAATTTAACCGTTGTAAACAGATTCTGCCTCGTGTAGTTCATGGGGGTCTCTGGAGAACCAAAGAAAGAAAACAACTATCGCGCCATCAGGCATGTCGTACAAAGTGACTAATACGAGGGCTTGCATTCAGCTGGCCACCTCATCATGCCGAATACCATCACCAACCAAGATCTGCTTACTCGGAGCAACCAAGAGGACATGCACACCATCATAGCTGGGAGACGCTGGAGCTGGGTTGGCCATGTCCTCAGAAGAGACCCCGATGCCATCACGAGAACAGCTATGCTTTGGACCCCTGAAGGAAAACGAAAGAGAGGCCGACCAAAAACAACCTGGCGGAGGACTGTGGAGGCTGAGATGCAAAGAATGAACCAGAGTTGGGGCACTGTACGAAGGATGGCCACCGATCGAGCAAAGTGGAATCAATTTCTTGTTGCCCTACAAGACGCCACTAGGCGTGATGGTCACTGACTGCTTTGACGGTCGGTGGCTAAGGATCAAAGAAAAAAACAGGTAGAGCCCCTTTATCATATGAGTTACGCGAACTAAAATTTGGCCGCCATTTTCGGCTGTACCCGTATTGCAGGAAAATGGACCCAATCGCGAGTTTCAGACCCAATATACATTTTCGTTTAGGTTAACTAATAATTTGAAATAAAATTAGATGCAAATACAGTAGCACATATTTGTACTATTCTTTGTATTTCAACTAACAAAACAAAAAGAAGAAAACTAGTTTACTTACCGGTTTATTGAATAGAATCAGTAGCGTGAATTTTTAACACATACTCCGTTGAATTTTATATTCCGTCAGAATTCCACTATTTAGCAACAAATATTCCGTTAGAACTGCAACACCTCGCAAAACATACTACCTTATAAAATAAAATAATAAAAATTAATTATAATTTTATTATCGTTTTATTATTATTATTATTATTATATATTATAATATATATATATATATATATATATATATATATATATATATATATATATATATATATATATATATATATATATATATATATATATATATATTATAATAATATATAAAATCTGAGATCATAGACCTATCATAGACTACTCACTTACTGAAAAGATCAAACAAAACATAGAAGATAAGGAAGCCAAAATAGAGAAAAATATAAAATTTTATTATATTATATAATTTTTATTATATAATGTTATATATTACAATTATATAATTCTATAATTTATATTATATAATTTAAAATTATATAAAATATATATAAAATCTATAAATTTATAATTATATATTATATTTATAATATATTTATAAATATCATCTCAACCCGTAACCCGTCATGGGTCGTAGGGGTGCCATGGTGGAAGCATCAGCAGAAAGGGTCCTCCACTGCTCTCTGTCCTCAGCAATGCGTACAAGTGTGGAAAAACCGTGTCCTGCCCATTCTTTGATGTTATCAGCCCAGGATTTTCTTTGCCTTCCTTTTCTCCGTTTACCTTCGACTGTTCCCTGGAGGATCGTATTCGAAAGGGAGTCATGACGAGTTATATGCCCAAACCAGGCAAGCTTTCGACGTTTCACTATTGACAAAAGTGGTTCTTGGTGGCCTGCATAGGTGTTTATCTTCTCTCTAACATAGACATTTGTTTTGTGCTCTTTATAGCAAGTGCGCAAAATTCTTCTATAACATTTATGCTCGAAAGCTTGAAAATATAAATATATAAATATAAATATATATAAATATAATCTTATAAATATAGAAGAGGTGTTAAGAATAGACAGTCCTAGGGAACTGCATAATATAGTCAAAAAATATTTAATACGAACAAATGTTAATATATAATGGCTGGGAATGTGAAGGTCTGATGCTGGTCTTACAATACATATGACTTTTTATAGGCGAAAGTCAATTAAATATCTGTTAAAGTCAGTGTTATATAACTGGAACCACCAGGCCTTTACACCCCTCCATTGTAATATTATTCTTGTTCAGAGTTTCTTCTTTATTTTTGTTTTTTGTTTTTTTTGTTTTATTTATTTAACGTATAAGCATAATTGTGATTGTCCCTATTTACAATGATTTGACAATTGTGATGCCACTTTCTCATATCGGCAGTTGTTCATATTATTTGGAATTGAAAACAATATATATCCTAATTATAACCCATCAGAGGTTGAACGGGATATTTATCTTTATTAATTAAAAAAAAAAAAAAAGAAAGAAATCTTACTCGATGCTTATTCTCGCTACTAGCCCTGGTATTGTCCAGCCGAAAATGGCGTCTACGTCGTTCAGCCTCGTTTTCGATTCTGACATAGTTCGCGTAACTCTTTGTTTTTTTTTTTAATTTTTTTTTACTTTACCCCTTCTGGGGCTCAAAGTGAGGTCTATTTGACTTTATTGAGTTATAGGTCTACATTTTGTGTAATCCCGGCCCCGGCTAAGACACTTTGATCTTAGCCAAAAGGCCGACGCGTAACTCTTATATTTTTTTTCCCCGTAAATTGAACTTTATTTGCTTTTCAAATCAGTTTACAAATCCGTGTACATGTTACATTTATAGAAATTTTGAAATTTCATATAGAAAAACTTTCATGCGTTCCAAAACTTTCATTCGCACCCTTAGCAAAAAAACAAATGAGAGAGTAAAAAGGAATAAGCATGGTAACCTAAAATCATCAGATTAAAGGGGTTAAAATTGGTTTGTAGTTGTGTTAAGGAGCTGCACCTGCGCAGATACACACGTGAGTATAACCAATGTGGTGAAGTGGGATGTTATAAATATTTATAGGGGACTTAGTGTACTGACTGAGATCAGCTGTGAAGGTATCTATATCTAATAAGAGTAGTGTATTATAGATAACCTTACTTGCTGCCACATATATATATATATCTCAGTCAGAATTATTCTGGAATAGTGTGATGACTACGTTGTATGTCTAGGGTATGTGTATGATGAAGTGTAAGTCATAACAACAACAGACAGATAAACAATTTAATTTATTCCACCACACTTGACAACACTGTGACACTCACATACATATAACACTCTAAAGGATATCTTAAAGGAGTCACTGATAACTTTTCAAATAACAATATGTATTCATTGCTGTTATGAATGAATATGTGTCCTGATTCAAATACAAAGGGACCCAGGAATCACCATCAATTTTAATTACAAGTTATATGTACAGAATTTATCAATATGAATATTGTAGTGACATATATTATTAAAAGTATCCTATGTGTGTCAGTTGTGTAGTAGTAATATGAGGTAATACTGGTTTTGTTTTGTTCAAGCTCTGTTGGTATTTGTCATCATGACTTCAATAGTTTGTCTTTATTGGAACTCGTATTGGAGATGTTCTCAGTTCCTGATATTAAAACAATTTACTTCCCCTCTTAAGTTTATGTTACAATGTTATTTTAAGATGGGGTACATAATTTTGAGCTCAGCTGGCCACATCAGCTTATCTTGCGTGATGGCGGCAGGAAAAGACTCCTCTGCTCGATTTCTCCCCTGTGCTCTGGAGACACCTCACTGATAGCTAAATGGACCAAGGAGTATGCTGTCCGACTCTGGATTCAGCAAAGCTCTGACCAGGTGCTGCTCAATACCATCAAGACCACGGTCCCTGAAAACAAGAAGGATGTACCTTCTACTTCATAACTAATTGATACTCTCTTTTTACACTGAGCACAATACATCACAAACATTGAGTTCAGAGCGTTAGGCCAACTGTCAGCTTCATCTGAAATACTTTATACCAGTATTAACCTCCTTAATGGTTACTACGCCTCTGCACTTCCAGCATTATTTCTATCTAATCAATAATCTAGGTGTCAGTGTACTGTTTGGCCATTCAATGCAGTTTTACTTTCCTCCGACACCTTCTGTTCAGGCTGGAGCATTATAGGCTTTACATCATGTTTGCTACTGAACTACACATATATACAGGCATAAATTAACAATTCACATTCAATTTTCATTAAAAGATACTGAATGTTTCAAGCTTACCACAATTCATGGAAACAAACACAGATACGTTGATTAGCAATGAATTCTGGCACAAATACTGGCACAAATTCCCATCTGCTTATGTTCCAGGCTTTTATTTTAGCAAAAATGTGAGCTGGCTTCAACGCACTGTTGCTTTATCAAGCTTATTTGAACTAGTGGTCTCGAACTAACGCTCCTAAGTGAGTATATCAGCGAGTCTGGCCAATGGAGCCACGTTTCGACAAGGGTTTGAAAAAAATTTTAACTTCCTACGTCTCCCCTAACAACCAAATATAGTATTTATAGTCCGACCAATCGTGTCTAGTCTTATATTTGTTGCGCTCCAATCAATTTGGAGTTTACATGGTAGGCTATTTCCGTACGCAAGGTTTTTTCAAACACGTTATAAAAAAATTTTATGAGCAGAAATGATTTCATGCTGTCAGGCATCCCCAATATTTTATTTTGGTTATAACTTGTTAATTCCTAGACTATTTGCGTAACGTTTTACATATTCTTTGTCAGCAAACCCTAAGGAACCCAAATATACAAATTTAAAAGAGCTAAGTGGCTGCGTTCAAAATATGCAATTTCTTCGACCTCCTGTTTCGAAGATGTGCTGTCTGGGTACTGTACTGTTTTCAAACGTAAACCCATCTAATGTTATCTTTTCTAATAAGCGTTTTTCGTGATTTTAAAACCTAACTCTGGGAAGGGTAGTGAATTTATCACTGTCCGTCTGAAAAAAAAATTAGTGCATGTGGCCTTACACGCGTGATAGTAGTAATTGTGTATCGCGCGACGCGTGTTGCATGCGTTCCTGATTTTCAGCCCTCCCTCTCTCTTTCTATTTGAGTCCATCTGTTCGTTCGTTTTGGTAACGCAGTATAATTAATGTTAGGATTAATTTAGGTCATTACGCAGTCTGCCTCTCAATGTTTTTCCAAGAAATACAGCACACGTTTCATTGAAGAAAGCGGGTAATAATATAGTAGGCTTTTACTATCAACGTGAAAGCGTTACAATTTGCAGACGAAGCATAAAACAAAGGGGATTTCGAGTACATTCCTTGTGACAGCACTGTTATTTTACCATTGCTCTTTTCTTTATTAGAATTTATTTGTTACGCTTTACATTTACCTTTTAATTTATATATGTGGATTAGAATATTCCACGACATCTCCCCTCTTAAAACAGACATCCCATGTCAGTCCTTTATTCTATATACACATAGATAAATGTAAGTCAACTTGACTTTACTCTGCTGTGGTGCTATCATGGTTTTATGTAGTTGGGTCCATTCAGAGTAAGCACTACTCATGAAATCTGCCTCAGACTTCTACAACCAATAATATATTTCGGTTATGTTACTGAACAGCCGCAAGTGTGAGTGCTTGTCTTAATGCTGCTTCGCAACCCGTATTCACCATTTCTCTTCTCTGAGTCTGCGCAATGACATGTCCAGAGAACATTATATTTCCCTCAAAATGTACGTTATGAGGAGATAACATATACCTGGTGATAGCAGAGTTTTTGTAGTGGATCCCATAATCTTCTTATTATCCTGTATGAAACATTCGGAATATCCTCAATCAAAGAGGCAACTCAGGGATTCATTACGTTCCTCCGAAATGTTTACATCCAACAATTTTCTCATCATTCTAGAGAAGACACTAGGCGCATTCTTCAATCCAAATGGCAATCTATTAAACTCATAGTGTCCTTCTGAGGTACTAAAGGCTAGGTATGGTCTAACCTCAGGCTTTACTGGAATCTGATAGTATCCTTTACTCAGATCCACTTTTGAGAAATATTTAGCCTTATTTAGTCTGGCAAACAGCTGATTTGTATCCGGCAATGGATCCACCTGTCCTTCTGTAATAGCATTCAGTCTCCTGTAATCTATACAGAATCTATGTTCTCCAGAGGGCTTCCTTAAGAGTACAACACCGGAACTATACGAAGATTCACTGTGCGAAATAATTCCTTCCTTCAACAGATAGTCTATCTCTTCCTTCAAAGCTTTCTCCTTAGCAAACGGAATCGAATATGGTTTCATACAGACAGGTGTGGGGTCTATCAGTTTCATATCATATTCCAATAGGTTTGTATGCCCTGGTCGATCTGTTAACACCTCTGCATGATTATTTAGAACCTGTTGCACTCTCTCTTTCTGAGTTTTCGTTAAATGTGTATTGATTTTCACCTGTGCTGCTGTCTCACAGGGGTGTAATGGATACTCAAATGATGAAAGTGGTTCCTTTTTCATCTCCATGGCAATGGACAAGGTCAACAAGTGTGCCTCTTCCTGATGTTCTCTTTCCAAATATTTCTTCAGGAGATTCACATGATAGATTTTTTCTTTCCCCTTCTTATCTATCTTATAATTTGTTCTAGATACCTTCTCTAGAACTGTATATGGACCCTGCCATCCAATTTGTAACTTATTCTGACTCCCGGGCAAAAGAAGCAGTACCTTCTCTCCCACAGCCAAATCTCTGTCTTTCGCCTTCCTGTTATAATAGGCAGCATGTTTCTTCCTGGCTTGTTTCAAATTTTCATTGGCAAGTTTCCAGCCAGTTTTTTTAAACGAGTGGTCAGCTCATTCACATATTGGTATGAAGATGTAATGTTTTCCTCTGCCTTTTCATCAGTCCACGTTCTTAACAAAGCTACATATGGACCTTTAATTGTGTGGACCTATTTGTCCATGCACCGGTATGGTCTCTTCCACTCGAAGCTTTATAGTGATGATTTTTCTTCCCAGAATTATCATGCATAAAACGACCGCTACCAATTTTTCTTTTGGGGCTTTCTCCCCACTTAAAATTCTTGATGAGAGATTTCCTCTCTACATCTTCTTCCTCCAGTTTGTTTAAGTCCGATTGAGGGATTGTCGGCTTATCCTGGGGTAAGATATCTTTTTGCACTCTCCGCATAGTGGCCATTGTAAAACAGTTAAGTGAAGCTTGTCCGTGAAAAGGGGCTTCCCATTCCATTTGGTCCACTTTATCAAATCTATATTTCTTTTTATTGTCAGGCCTAATTTTGCCCCGTGGCGTGTCCAGGTCCTGATCCATGTTCCCACTTGTGGGTGTTCCCTCATGTGCTATGCTACACCTTTCTACAAAATTCTCAATGTCCCATCTTGCTTTGGGCCAATAATAATTGTGAGCCACCTTTTGAATGATGGTACCTATCTTCTCATGGTCCCCATCTGGTTTCACATGTAGGCTCCTTATTAAGTCTGCCCTATATCTTTTTGGAAGAACCAGCTGTCCCTGACCTTTGGATCTAGCTCCAGTCTTCCTATACATCAACTTGTTTTTTCATGTAAAAAATCTCCCTTGCCTGGAGTTGTATGACAAGTTGACAATTTCCTGAAACAAGGCTTGAGTGTTTTATCCCCAGCCTGTGCCTTCCTCATCTCTTCTGGAGTGGTATCCAACATAATATCCTCCTCCTGTCTTGAGGTCGACCTGACCTGAAGGGTTGCCATATACACAGGTTTCCTTCTGCAACGGTCAGTGTCATGATTGTCCATCTGACAATTCTTACACCACCTTTTTCCTTGGTTGAAAGATTTTCTTTCATCATATTTCCTTTCATCGAATTGTGGGAATTTATTTTTATTTTCATACCGTGGCCTATCAAATTGGTGCTTACCTTTGTTTTGATCCCTAGGATCAAATTTATTAAAGTCCTGTGGTGCCCTAAAGTTATCCACTTGTTTCTTTTTATTACCTGTTACCTCTGCTTGAGCTGCTTGATACCTTTCAGCAACATTTAGCAACTCACCCAGCCTCTCTGCACCTTGTTCCATGAGAAACTTTCTCAGGTCTGGAGCCATGGACTCTCTTAGCTGCTCTATAAGGACCATTTCCTTAAGATCTTGGGTTTTCCCCAGAGAAGTCCATTTCTCCAAGTATGTCTCTATTCGTGCAGAGAACTGGTGATAGGTTTCACCTGACAGTAGTTTAGCATTCCTAAATTTTTTCCTATAAAATTCTGCATTCTTTTCATACCTTAACAAAAGAGCCTGCTTTAGCATGTCATAATTTTCCTGATCACCTCTGCTCATTTTTGCAAAAAACTTCATAAGCTGCCCCACGAAGTCCCTGAGATAACTTTAAGCTCCACCTTTCTCTCTCTAACCCATATGTGGTAGCTAATAGTTCATACCTATTTAGGTAGCTCTCTATATCATCGTCTTTCTCAACAAAATGATCTAAATGAAAATTCATAGCTGAGGTTGAGGCTCCCTGGCTAGCAGTGGCCTCAGAGGCAAAGGGACTGGCACCATTTTCAGGAGCATGGCCTTGAAACTCAAACTCCCTTAGTCGTAACTCATGTTCCCTTTGTAATCTCTTCTCCTCCTTTTCTGCTTCCCTCTCTGCAGTCAATCTTCTTTCTTCTGCAGCTAATTTCTTCTCTTCCCTTTCTGCAGCTAATTTCTTCTCTTCCCTTTCTGCAGCCAATCTTTTGTCTTCTCTTTCTGCTTCCAATTTCTTAGCCTCAGCCTCAATCTGCAACCTCTTAGTCTCAGCCTCAGCCTCAAATTGTAACTTCTTAATTTCCCTTTCAGCCTCTAACTTTCTTTCGGCTTCAAACCTTCTTTCTTCGCGTTCAATAAATTTGTCACATTCCGTAGTGACATAGGCAACCATAACTTGCCCATCTAATCCTAACTCTTTTGCAGTCTGAACAGCAGCAGATCGAAACTTGGCCAGGTCCGCCATTGTCTATCAGGTAAATTTATACAATGTCTAACCAACAATTCAATCTCTAACTATATATCTAATGGACAACACAGGCACCGTGAGCTCAACCTTATTTAATTCCACCCAAGGATACCTTTTAATTCTTATTATTCCCTGAAGTGAGTTACCCCCAATATTTTTAATAGGGAAAGATTCAAAATCCCAAGAGCGAGACCCCAATATATGTGGTGAAGTGGGATGTTATAAATATTTATAGGGGACTTAGTGTACTGACTGAGATCAGCTGTGAAGGTATCTATATCTAATAAGAGTAGTGTATTATAGATAACCTTACTTGCTGCCACATATATATATATCTCAGTCAGAATTATTCTGGAATAGTGTGATGACTACGTTGTATGTCTAGGGTATGTGTATGATGAAGTGTAAGTCATAACAACAACAGACAGATAAACAATTTAATTTATTCCACCACACTTGACAACACTGTGACACTCACATACATATAACACTCTAAAGGATATCTTAAAGGAGTCACTGATAACTTTTCAAATAACAATATGTATTCATTGCTGTTATGAATGAATATGTGTCCTGATTCAAATACAAAGGGACCCAGGAATCACCATCAATTTTAATTACAAGTTATATGTACAGAATTTATCAATATGAATATTGTAGTGACATATATTATTAAAAGTATCCTATGTGTGTCAGTTGTGTAGTAGTAATATGAGGTAATACTGGTTTTGTTTTGTTCAAGCTCTGTTGGTATTTGTCATCATGACTTCAATAGTTTGTCTTTATTGGAACTCGTATTGGAGATGTTCTCAGTTCCTGATATTAAAACAATTTACTTCCCCTCTTAAGTTTATGTTACAATGTTATTTTAAGATGGGGTACATAATTTTGAGCTCAGCTGGCCACATCAGCTTATCTTGCGTGATGGCGGCAGGAAAAGACTCCTCTGCTCGATTTCTCCCCTGTGCTCTGGAGACACCTCACTGATAGCTAAATGGACCAAGGAGTATGCTGTCCGACTCTGGATTCAGCAAAGCTCTGACCAGGTGCTGCTCAATACCATCAAGACCACGGTCCCTGAAAACAAGAAGGATGTACCTTCTACTTCATAACTAATTGATACTCTCTTTTTACACTGAGCACAATACATCACAAACATTGAGTTCAGAGCGTTAGGCCAACTGTCAGCTTCATCTGAAATACTTTATACCAGTATTAACCTCCTTAATGGTTACTACGCCTCTGCACTTCCAGCATTATTTCTGTCTAATCAATAATCTAGGTGTCAGTGTACTGTTTGGCCATTCCATGCAGTTTTACTTTCCTCCGACACCTTCTGTTCAGGCTGGAGCATTATAGGCTTTACATCATGTTTGCTACTGAACTACACATATATACAGGCATAAATTAACAATTCACATTCAATTTTCATTAAAAGATACTGAATGTTTCAAGCTTACCACAATTCATGGAAACAAACACAGATACGTTGATTAGCAATGAATTCTGGCACAAATACTGGCACAAATTCCCATCTGCTTATGTTCCAGGCTTTTATTTTAGCAAAAATGTGAGCTGGCTTCAACGCACTGTTGCTTTATCAAGCTTATTTGAACTAGTGGTCTCGAACTAACGCTCCTAAGTGAGTATATCAGCGAGTCTGGCCAATGGAGCCACGTTTCGACAAGGGTTTGAAAAAATTTTAACTTCCTACGTCTCCCCTAACAACCAAATATAGTATTTATAGTCCGACCAATCGTGTCTAGTCTTATATTTGTTGCGCTCCAATCAATTTGGAGTTTACATGGTAGGCTATTTCCGTACGCAAGGTTTTTTCAAACACGTTATAAAAAAATTTTATGAGCAGAAATGATTTCATGCTGTCAGGCATCCCCAATATTTTATTTTGGTTATAACTTGTTAATTCCTAGACTATTTGCGTAACGTTTTACATATTCTTTGTCAGCAAACCCTAAGGAACCCAAATATACAAATTTAAAAGAGCTAAGTGGCTGCGTTCAAAATATGCAATTTCTTCGACCTCCTGTTTCGAAGATGTGCTGTCTGGGTACTGTAATGTTTTCAAACGTAAACCCATCTAATGTTATCTTTTCTAATAAGCGTTTTTCGTGATTTTAAAACCTAACTCTGGGAAGGGTAGTGAATTTATCACTGTCCGTCTGAAAAAAAATTAGTGCATGTGGCCTTACACGCGTGATAGTAGTAATTGTGTATCGCGCGACGCGTGTTGCATGCGTTCCTGATTTTCAGCCCTCCCTCTCTCTTTCTATTTGAGTCCATCTGTTCGTTCGTTTTGGTAACGCAGTATAATTAATGTTAGGATTAATTTAGGTCATTACGCAGTCTGCCTCTCAATGTTTTTCCAAGAAATACAGCACACGTTTCATTGAAGAAAGCGGGTAATAATATAGTAGGCTTTTACTATCAACGTGAAAGCGTTACAATTTGCAGACGAAGCATAAAACAAAGGGGATTTCGAGTACATTCCTTGTGACAGCACTGTTATTTTACCATTGCTCTTTTCTTTATTAGAATTTATTTGTTACGCTTTACATTTACCTTTTAATTTATATATGTGGATTAGAATATTCCACGACATCTCCCCTCTTAAAACAGACATCCCATGTCAGTCCTTTATTCTATATACACATAGATAAATGTAAGTCAACTTGACTTTACTCTGCTGTGGTGCTATCATGGTTTTATGTAGTTGGGTCCATTCAGAGTAAGCACTACTCATGAAATCTGCCTCAGACTTCTACAACCAATAATATATTTCGGTTATGTTACTGAACAGCCGCAAGTGTGAGTGCTTGTCTTAATGCTGCTTCGCAACCCGTATTCACCATTTCTCTTCTCTGAGTCTGCGCAATGACATGTCCAGAGAACATTATATTTCCCTCAAAATGTACGTTATGAGGAGATAACATATACCTGGTGATAGCAGAGTTTTTGTAGTGGATCCCATAATCTTCTTATTATCCTGTATGAAACATTCGGAATATCCTCAATCAAAGAGGCAACTCAGGGATTCATTACGTTCCTCCGAAATGTTTACATCCAACAATTTTCTCATCATTCTAGAGAAGACACTAGGCGCATTCTTCAATCCAAATGGCAATCTATTAAACTCATAGTGTCCTTCTGAGGTACTAAAGGCTAGGTATGGTCTAACCTCAGGCTTTACTGGAATCTGATAGTATCCTTTACTCAGATCCACTTTTGAGAAATATTTAGCTTTATTTAGTCTGGCAAACAGCTGATTTGTATCCGGCAATGGATCCACCTGTCCTTCTGTAATAGCATTCAGTCTCCTGTAATCTATACAGAGTCTATGTTCTCCAGAGGGCTTCCTTAAGAGTACAACACCGGAACTATACGAAGATTCACTGTGCGAAATAATTCCTTCCTTCAACAGATAGTCTATCTCTTCCTTCAAAGCTTTCTCCTTAGCAAACGGAATCGAATATGGTTTCATACAGACAGGTGTGGGGTCTATCAGTTTCATATCATATTCCAATAGGTTTGTATGCCCTGGTCGATCTGTTAACACCTCTGCATGATTATTTAGAACCTGTTGCACTCTCTCTTTCTGAGTTTTCGTTAAATGTGTATTGATTTTCACCTGTGCTGCTGTCTCACAGGGGTGTAATGGATATTCAAATGATGAAAGTGGTTCCTTTTTCATCTCCATGGCAATGGACAAGGTCAACAAGTGTGCCTCTTCCTGATGTTCTCTTTCCAAATATTTCTTCAGGAGATTCACATGATAGATTTTTTTCTTTCCCCTTCTTATCTATCTTATAATTTGTTCTAGATACCTTCTCTAGAACTGTATATGGACCCTGCCATCCAATTTGTAACTTATTCTGACTCCCGGGCAAAAGAAGCAGTACCTTCTCTCCCACAGCCAAATCTCTGTCTTTCGCCTTCCTGTTATAATAGGCAGCATGTTTCTTCCTGGCTTGTTTCAAATTTTCATTGGCAAGTTTCCAGCCAGTTTTTAAACGAGTGGTCAGCTCATTCACATATTGGTATGAAGATGTAATGTTTTCCTCTGCCTTTTCATCAGTCCACGTTCTTAACAAAGCTACATATGGACCTTTAATTGTGTGGACCTATTTGTCCATGCACCGGTATGGTCTCTTCCACTCGAAGCTTTATAGTGATGATTTTTCTTCCCAGAATTATCATGCATAAAACGACCGCTACCAATTTTTCTTTTGGGGCTTTCTCCCCACTTAAAATTCTTGATGAGAGATTTCCTCTCTACATCTTCTTCCTCCAGTTTGTTTAAGTCCGATTGAGGGATTGTCGGCTTATCCTGGGGTAAGACATCTTTTTGCACTCTCCGCATAGTGGCCATTGTAAAACAGTTAAGTGAAGCTTGTCCGTGAAAAGGGGCTTCCCATTCCATTTGGTCCACTTTATCAAATCTATATTTCTTTTTATTGTCAGGCCTAATTTTGCCCCGTGGCGTGTCCAGGTCCTGATCCATGTTCCCACTTGTGGGTGTTCCCTCATGTGCTATGCTACACCTTTCTACAAAATTCTCAATGTCCCATCTTGCTTTAGGGCAATAATAATTGTGAGCCACCTTTTGAATGATGGTACCTATCTTCTCATGGTCCCCATCTGGTTTCACATGTAGGCTCCTTATTAAGTCTGCCCTATATCTTTTTGGAAGAACCAGCTGTCCCTGACCTTTGGATCTAGCTCCAGTCTTCCTATACATCAACTTGTTTTTCATGTAAAAATCTCCCTTGCCTGGAGTTGTATGACAAGTTGACAATTTTCTGAAACAAGGCTTGAGTGTTTTATCCCCAGCCTGTGCCTTCCTCATCTCTTCTGGAGTGGTATCCAACATAATATCCTCCTCCTGTCTTGAGGTCGACCTGACCTGAAGGGTTGCCATATACACAGGTTTCCTTCTGCAACGGTCAGTGTCATGATTGTCCATCTGACAATTCTTACACCACCTTTTTCCTTGGTTGAAAGATTTTCTTTCATCATATTTCCTTTCATCGAATTGTGGGAATTTATTTTTATTTTCATACCGTGGCCTATCAAATTGGTGCTTACCTTTGTTTTGATCCCTAGGATCAAATTTATTAAAGTCCTGTGGTGCCCTAAAGTTATCCACTTGTTTCTTTTTATTACCTGTTACCTCTGCTTGAGCTGCTTGATACCTTTCAGCAACATTTAGCAACTCACCCAGCCTCTCTGCACCTTGTTCCATGAGAAACTTTCTCAGGTCTGGAGCCATGGACTCTCTTAGCTGCTCTATAAGGACCATTTCCTTAAGATCTTGGGTTTTCCCCAGAGAAGTCCATTTCTCCAAGTATGTCTCTATTCGTGCAGAGAACTGGTGATAGGTTTCACCTGACAGTAGTTTAGCATTCCTAAATTTTTTCCTATAAAATTCTGCATTCTTTTCATACCTTAACAAAAGAGCCTGCTTTAGCATGTCATAATTTTCCTGATCACCTCTGCTCATTTTTGCAAAAACTTCATAAGCTGCCCCACGAAGTCCCTGAGATAACTTTAAGCTCCACCTTTCTCTCTCTAACCCATATGTGGTAGCTAATAGTTCATACCTATTTAGGTAGCTCTCTATATCATCGTCTTTCTCAACAAAATGATCTAAATGAAAATTCATAGCTGAGGTTGAGGCTCCCTGGCTAGCAGTGGCCTCAGAGGCAAAGGGACTGGCACCATTTTCAGGAGCATGGCCTTGAAACTCAAACTCCCTTAGTCGTAACTCATGTTCCCTTTGTAATCTCTTCTCCTCCTTTTCTGCTTCCCTCTCTGCAGTCAATCTTCTTTCTTCTGCAGCTAATTTCTTCTCTTCCCTTTCTGCAGCTAATTTCTTCTCTTCCCTTTCTGCAGCCAATCTGTTGTCTTCTCTTTCTGCTTCCAATTTCTTAGCCTCAGCCTCAATCTGCAACCTCTTAGTCTCAGCCTCAGCCTCAAATTGTAACTTCTTAATTTCCCTTTCAGCCTCTAACTTTCTTTCGGCTTCAAACCTTCTTTCTTCGCGTTCAATAAATTTGTCACATTCCGTAGTGACATAGGCAACCATAACTTGCCCATCTAATCCTAACTCTTTTGCAGTCTGAACAGCAGCAGATCGAAACTTGGCCAGGTCCGCCATTGTCTATCAGGTAAATTTATACAATGTCTAACCAACAATTCAATCTCTAACTATATATCTAATGGACAACACAGGCACCGTGAGCTCAACCTTATTTAATTCCACCCAAGGATACCTTTTAATTCTTATTATTCCCTGAAGTGAGTTACCCCCAATATTTTTAATAGGGAAAGATTCAAAATCCCAAGAGCGAGACCCCAATATATGTGGTGAAGTGGGATGTTATAAATATTTATAGGGGACTTAGTGTACTGACTGAGATCAGCTGTGAAGGTATCTATATCTAATAAGAGTAGTGTATTATAGATAACCTTACTTGCTGCCACATATATATATATCTCAGTCAGAATTATTCTGGAATAGTGTGATGACTACGTTGTATGTCTAGGGTATGTGTATGATGAAGTGTAAGTCATAACAACAACAGACAGATAAACAATTTAATTTATTCCACCACACTTGACAACACTGTGACACTCACATACATATAACACTCTAAAGGATATCTTAAAGGAGTCACTGATAACTTTTCAAATAACAATATGTATTCATTGCTGTTATGAATGAATATGTGTCCTGATTCAAATACAAAGGGACCCAGGAATCACCATCAATTTTAATTACAAGTTATATGTACAGAATTTATCAATATGAATATTGTAGTGACATATATTATTAAAAGTATCCTATGTGTGTCAGTTGTGTAGTAGTAATATGAGGTAATACTGGTTTTGTTTTGTTCAAGCTCTGTTGGTATTTGTCATCATGACTTCAATAGTTTGTCTTTATTGGAACTCGTATTGGAGATGTTCTCAGTTCCTGATATTAAAACAATTTACTTCCCCTCTTAAGTTTATGTTACAATGTTATTTTAAGATGGGGTACATAATTTTGAGCTCAGCTGGCCACATCAGCTTATCTTGCGTGATGGCGGCAGGAAAAGACTCCTCTGCTCGATTTCTCCCCTGTGCTCTGGAGACACCTCACTGATAGCTAAATGGACCAAGGAGTATGCTGTCCGACTCTGGATTCAGCAAAGCTCTGACCAGGTGCTGCTCAATACCATCAAGACCACGGTCCCTGAAAACAAGAAGGATGTACCTTCTACTTCATAACTAATTGATACTCTCTTTTTACACTGAGCACAATACATCACAAACATTGAGTTCAGAGCGTTAGGCCAACTGTCAGCTTCATCTGAAATACTTTATACCAGTATTAACCTCCTTAATGGTTACTACGCCTCTGCACTTCCAGCATTATTTCTGTCTAATCAATAATCTAGGTGTCAGTGTACTGTTTGGCCATTCCATGCAGTTTTTACTTTCCTCCGACACCTTCTGTTCAGGCTGGAGCATTATAGGCTTTACATCATGTTTGCTACTGAACTACACATATATACAGGCATAAATTAACAATTCACATTCAATTTTCATTAAAAGATACTGAATGTTTCAAGCTTACCACAATTCATGGAAACAAACACAGATACGTTGATTAGCAATGAATTCTGGCACAAATACTGGCACAAATTCCCATCTGCTTATGTTCCAGGCTTTTATTTTAGCAAAAATGTGAGCTGGCTTCAACGCACTGTTGCTTTATCAAGCTTATTTGAACTAGTGGTCTCGAACTAACGCTCCTAAGTGAGTATATCAGCGAGTCTGGCCAATGGAGCCACGTTTCGACAAGGGTTTGAAAAAATTTTAACTTCCTACGTCTCCCCTAACAACCAAATATAGTATTTATAGTCCGACCAATCGTGTCTAGTCTTATATTTGTTGCGCTCCAATCAATTTGGAGTTTACATGGTAGGCTATTTCCGTACGCAAGGTTTTTTCAAACACGTTATAAAAAAAATTTTATGAGCAGAAATGATTTCATGCTGTCAGGCATCCCCAATATTTTATTTTGGTTATAACTTGTTAATTCCTAGACTATTTGCGTAACGTTTTACATATTCTTTGTCAGCAAACCCTAAGGAACCCAAATATACAAATTTAAAAGAGCTAAGTGGCTGCGTTCAAAATATGCAATTTCTTCGACCTCCTGTTTCGAAGATGTGCTGTCTGGGTACTGTACTGTTTTCAAACGTAAACCCATCTAATGTTATCTTTTCTAATAAGCGTTTTTCGTGATTTTAAAACCTAACTCTGGGAAGGGTAGTGAATTTATCACTGTCCGTCTGAAAAAAAATTAGTGCATGTGGCCTTACACGCGTGATAGTAGTAATTGTGTATCGCGCGACGCGTGTTGCATGCGTTCCTGATTTTCAGCCCTCCCTCTCTCTTTCTATTTGAGTCCATCTGTTCGTTCGTTTTGGTAACGCAGTATAATTAATGTTAGGATTAATTTAGGTCATTACGCAGTCTGCCTCTCAATGTTTTTCCAAGAAATACAGCACACGTTTCATTGAAGAAAGCGGGTAATAATATAGTAGGCTTTTACTATCAACGTGAAAGCGTTACAATTTGCAGACGAAGCATAAAACAAAGGGGATTTCGAGTACATTCCTTGTGACAGCACTGTTATTTTACCATTGCTCTTTTCTTTATTAGAATTTATTTGTTACGCTTTACATTTACCTTTTAATTTATATATGTGGATTAGAATATTCCACGACATCTCCCCTCTTAAAACAGACATCCCATGTCAGTCCTTTATTCTATATACACATAGATAAATGTAAGTCAACTTGACTTTACTCTGCTGTGGTGCTATCATGGTTTTATGTAGTTGGGTCCATTCAGAGTAAGCACTACTCATGAAATCTGCCTCAGACTTCTACAACCAATAATATATTTCGGTTATGTTACTGAACAGCCGCAAGTGTGAGTGCTTGTCTTAATGCTGCTTCGCAACCCGTATTCACCATTTCTCTTCTCTGAGTCTGCGCAATGACATGTCCAGAGAACATTATATTTCCCTCAAAATGTACGTTATGAGGAGATAACATATACCTGGTGATAGCAGAGTTTTTGTAGTGGATCCCATAATCTTCTTATTATCCTGTATGAAACATTCGGAATATCCTCAATCAAAGAGGCAACTCAGGGATTCATTACGTTCCTCCGAAATGTTTACATCCAACAATTTTCTCATCATTCTAGAGAAGACACTAGGCGCATTCTTCAATCCAAATGGCAATCTATTAAACTCATAGTGTCCTTCTGAGGTACTAAAGGCTAGGTATGGTCTAACCTCAGGCTTTACTGGAATCTGATAGTATCCTTTACTCAGATCCACTTTTGAGAAATATTTAGCCTTATTTAGTCTGGCAAACAGCTGATTTGTATCCGGCAATGGATCCACCTGTCCTTCTGTAATAGCATTCAGTCTCCTGTAATCTATACAGAGTCTATGTTCTCCAGAGGGCTTCCTTAAGAGTACAACACCGGAACTATACGAAGATTCACTGTGCGAAATAATTCCTTCCTTCAACAGATAGTCTATCTCTTCCTTCAAAGCTTTCTCCTTAGCAAACGGAATCGAATATGGTTTCATACAGACAGGTGTGGGGTCTATCAGTTTCATATCATATTCCAATAGGTTTGTATGCCCTGGTCGATCTGTTAACACCTCTGCATGATTATTTAGAACCTGTTGCACTCTCTCTTTCTGAGTTTTCGTTAAATGTGTATTGATTTTCACCTGTGCTGCTGTCTCACAGGGGTGTAATGGATACTCAAATGATGAAAGTGGTTCCTTTTTCATCTCCATGGCAATGGACAAGGTCAACAAGTGTGCCTCTTCCTGATGTTCTCTTTCCAAATATTTCTTCAGGAGATTCACATGATAGATTTTTTCTTTCCCCTTCTTATCTATCTTATAATTTGTTCTAGATACCTTCTCTAGAACTGTATATGGACCCTGCCATCCAATTTGTAACTTATTCTGACTCCCGGGCAAAAGAAGCAGTACCTTCTCTCCCACAGCCAAATCTCTGTCTTTCGCCTTCCTGTTATAATAGGCAGCATGTTTCTTCCTGGCTTGTTTCAAATTTTCATTGGCAAGTTTCCAGCCAGTTTTTAACCGAGTGGTCAGCTCATTCACATATTGGTATGAAGATGTAATGTTTTCCTCTGCCTTTTCATCAGTCCACGTTCTTAACAAAGCTACATATGGACCTTTAATTGTGTGGACCTATTTGTCCATGCACCGGTATGGTCTCTTCCACTCGAAGCTTTATAGTGATGATTTTTCTTCCCAGAATTATCATGCATAAAACGACCGCTACCAATTTTTCTTTTGGGGCTTTCTCCCCACTTAAAATTCTTGATGAGAGATTTCCTCTCTACATCTTCTTCCTCCAGTTTGTTTAAGTCCGATTGAGGGATTGTCGGCTTATCCTGGGGTAAGACATCTTTTTGCACTCTCCGCATAGTGGCCATTGTAAAACAGTTAAGTGAAGCTTGTCCGTGAAAAGGGGCTTCCCATTCCATTTGGTCCACTTTATCAAATCTATATTTCTTTTTATTGTCAGGCCTAATTTTGCCCCGTGGCGTGTCCAGGTCCTGATCCATGTTCCCACTTGTGGGTGTTCCCTCATGTGCTATGCTACACCTTTCTACAAAATTCTCAATGTCCCATCTTGCTTTGGGCCAATAATAATTGTGAGCCACCTTTTGAATGATGGTACCTATCTTCTCATGGTCCCCATCTGGTTTCACATGTAGGCTCCTTATTAAGTCTGCCCTATATCTTTTTGGAAGAACCAGCTGTCCCTGACCTTTGGATCTAGCTCCAGTCTTCCTATACATCAACTTGTTTTTCATGTAAAAATCTCCCTTGCCTGGAGTTGTATGACAAGTTGACAATTTTCTGAAACAAGGCTTGAGTGTTTTATCCCCAGCCTGTGCCTTCCTCATCTCTTCTGGAGTGGTATCCAACATAATATCCTCCTCCTGTCTTGAGGTCGACCTGACCTGAAGGGTTGCCATATACACAGGTTTCCTTCTGCAACGGTCAGTGTCATGATTGTCCATCTGACAATTCTTACACCACCTTTTTCCTTGGTTGAAAGATTTTCTTTCATCATATTTCCTTTCATCGAATTGTGGGAATTTATTTTTATTTTCATACCGTGGCCTATCAAATTGGTGCTTACCTTTGTTTTGATCCCTAGGATCAAATTTATTAAAGTCCTGTGGTGCCCTAAAGTTATCCACTTGTTTCTTTTTATTACCTGTTACCTCTGCTTGAGCTGCTTGATACCTTTCAGCAACATTTAGCAACTCACCCAGCCTCTCTGCACCTTGTTCCATGAGAAACTTTCTCAGGTCTGGAGCCATGGACTCTCTTAGCTGCTCTATAAGGACCATTTCCTTAAGATCTTGGGTTTTCCCAGAGAAGTCCATTTCTCCAAGTATGTCTCTATTCGTGCAGAGAACTGGTGATAGGTTTCACCTGACAGTAGTTTAGCATTCCTAAATTTTTTCCTATAAAATTCTGCATTCTTTTCATATCTTAACAAAAGAGCCTGCTGTAGCATGTCATAATTTTCCTGATCACCTCTGCTCATTTTTGCAAAAACTTCATAAGCTGCCCCACGAAGTCCCTGAGATAACTTTAAGCTCCACCTTTCACTCTCTAACCCATATGTGGTAGCTAATAGTTCATACCTATTTAGGTAGCTCTCTATATCATCGTCTTTCTCAACAAAATGATCTAAATGAAAATTCATAGCTGAGGTTGAGGCTCCCTGGCTAGCAGTGGCCTCAGAGGCAAAGGGACTGGCACCATTTTCAGGAGCATGGCCTTGAAACTCAAACTCCCTTAGTCGTAACTCATGTTCCCTTTGTAATCTCTTCTCCTCCTTTTCTGCTTCCCTCTCTGCAGTCAATCTTCTTTCTTCTGCAGCTAATTTCTTCTCTTCCCTTTCTGCAGCTAATTTCTTCTCTTCCCTTTCTGCAGCCAATCTTTTGTCTTCTCTTTCTGCTTCCAATTTCTTAGCCTCAGCCTCAATCTGCAACCTCTTAGTCTCAGCCTCAGCCTCAAATTGTAACTTCTTAATTTCCCTTTCAGCCTCTAACTTTCTTTCGGCTTCAAACCTTCTTTCTTCGCGTTCAATAAATTTGTCACATTCCGTAGTGACATAGGCAACCATAACTTGCCCATCTAATCCTAACTCTTTTGCAGTCTGAACAGCAGCAGATCGAAACTTGGCCAGGTCCGCCATTGTCTATCAGGTAAATTTATACAATGTATAACCAACAATTCAATCTCTAACTATATATCTAATGGACAACACAGGCACCGTGAGCTCAACCTTATTTAATTCCACCCAAGGATACCTTTTAATTCTTATTATTCCCTGAAGTGAGTTACCCCCAATATTTTTAATAGGGAAAGATTCAAAATCCCAAGAGCGAGACCCCAATATATGTGGTGAAGTGGGATGTTATAAATATTTATAGGGGACTTAGTGTACTGACTGAGATCAGCTGTGAAGGTATCTATATCTAATAAGAGTAGTGTATTATTAGATAACCTTACTTGCTGCCACATATATATATATCTCAGTCAGAATTATTCTGGAATAGTGTGATGACTACGTTGTATGTCTAGGGTATGTGTATGATGAAGTGTAAGTCATAACAACAACAGACAGATAAACAATTTAATTTATTCCACCACACTTGACAACACTGTGACACTCACATACATATAACACTCTAAAGGATATCTTAAAGGAGTCACTGATAACTTTTCAAATAACAATATGTATTCATTGCTGTTATGAATGAATATGTGTCCTGATTCAAATACAAAGGGACCCAGGAATCACCATCAATTTTAATTACAAGTTATATGTACAGAATTTATCAATATGAATATTGTAGTGACATATATTATTAAAAGTATCCTATGTGTGTCAGTTGTGTAGTAGTAATATGAGGTAATACTGGTTTTGTTTTGTTCAAGCTCTGTTGGTATTTGTCATCATGACTTCAATAGTTTGTCTTTATTGGAACTCGTATTGGAGATGTTCTCAGTTCCTGATATTAAAACAATTTACTTCCCCTCTTAAGTTTATGTTACAATGTTATTTTAAGATGGGGTACATAATTTTGAGCTCAGCTGGCCACATCAGCTTATCTTGCGTGATGGCGGCAGGAAAAGACTCCTCTGCTCGATTTCTCCCCTGTGCTCTGGAGACACCTCACTGATAGCTAAATGGACCAAGGAGTATGCTGTCCGACTCTGGATTCAGCAAAGCTCTGACCAGGTGCTGCTCAATACCATCAAGACCACGGTCCCTGAAAACAAGAAGGATGTACCTTCTACTTCATAACTAATTGATACTCTCTTTTTACACTGAGCACAATACATCACAAACATTGAGTTCAGAGCGTTAGGCCAACTGTCAGCTTCATCTGAAATACTTTATACCAGTATTAACCTCCTTAATGGTTACTACGCCTCTGCACTTCCAGCATTATTTCTGTCTAATCAATAATCTAGGTGTCAGTGTACTGTTTGGCCATTCCATGCAGTTTTACTTTCCTCCGACACCTTCTGTTCAGGCTGGAGCATTATAGGCTTTACATCATGTTTGCTACTGAACTACACATATATACAGGCATAAATTAACAATTCACATTCAATTTTCATTAAAAGATACTGAATGTTTCAAGCTTACCACAATTCATGGAAACAAACACAGATACGTTGATTAGCAATGAATTCTGGCACAAATACTGGCACAAATTCCCATCTGCTTATGTTCCAGGCTTTTATTTTAGCAAAAATGTGAGCTGGCTTCAACGCACTGTTGCTTTATCAAGCTTATTTGAACTAGTGGTCTCGAACTAACGCTCCTAAGTGAGTATATCAGCGAGTCTGGCCAATGGAGCCACGTTTCGACAAGGGTTTGAAAAAATTTTAACTTCCTACGTCTCCCCTAACAACCAAAATATAGTATTTATAGTCCGACCAATCGTGTTTAGTCTTATATTTGTTGCGCTCCAATCAATTTGGAGTTTACATGGTAGGCTATTTCCGTACGCAAGGTTTTTTCAAACACGTTATAAAAAAATTTTATGAGCAGAAATGATTTCATGCTGTCAGGCATCCCCAATATTTTATTTTGGTTATAACTTGTTAATTCCTAGACTATTTGCGTAACGTTTTACATATTCTTTGTCAGCAAACCCTAAGGAACCCAAATATACAAATTTAAAAGAGCTAAGTGGCTGCGTTCAAAATATGCAATTTCTTCGACCTCCTGTTTCGAAGATGTGCTGTCTGGGTACTGTACTGTTTTCAAACGTAAACCCATCTAATGTTATCTTTTCTAATAAGCGTTTTTCGTGATTTTAAAACCTAACTCTGGGAAGGGTAGTGAATTTATCACTGTCCGTCTGAAAAAAAAAATTAGTGCATGTGGCCTTACACGCGTGATAGTAGTAATTGTGTATCGCGCGACGCGTGTTGCATGCGTTCCTGATTTTCAGCCCTCCCTCTCTCTTTCTATTTGAGTCCATCTGTTCGTTCGTTTTGGTAACGCAGTATAATTAATGTTAGGATTAATTTAGGTCATTACGCAGTCTGCCTCTCAATGTTTTTCCAAGAAATACAGCACACGTTTCATTGAAGAAAGCGGGTAATAATATAGTAGGCTTTTACTATCAACGTGAAAGCGTTACAATTTGCAGACGAAGCATAAAACAAAGGGGATTTCGAGTACATTCCTTGTGACAGCACTGTTATTTTACCATTGCTCTTTTCTTTATTATAATTTATTTGTTACGCTTTACATTTACCTTTTAATTTATATATGTGGATTAGAATATTCCACGACAACCAAAAAGTCGAAAGGGGGCTCGAACAAAGAAACTTGAAACTGTTGGAGGGGCACTTAGTTAAAACCACCCGGTTGAAGAATGGATGGATGGGTTACTATAATGCCCCTACCGGTTGAAGAAGAGTGGCTTGGTGTGCTGCGTTTTAAAAAAAAACGCTTTTCTCTTTGGCTGGGCGGTTTCAACTAATAATTGAGCATGTTCAGCCTAGAGCAGCCTTTAGGCGGCTAGACACACTAGATCCCCGTTAAGAGGCCAGTAGTTTGTACACATACATGCAAGGATTTGGTCACACTGATGATTAAACTTGTGACTTCCCGAACAAGGGGCTGCTTGGAGGTACCATAGGCGGAGACAAGGATGCATTGAGACCCCGCTCAAATCTATTAACACATTTTTTTTCCTCCTAAAGACATATGCATGGAAACATTGACAATAATAGTTTGAACATAAGCATAACAATGAAAATACACTGTGCAGCTGTAAAAATATAAATAAAAAATTACTTTCA
This sequence comes from Oreohelix idahoensis, assembly GCA_024509875.1. Taxonomy (NCBI): domain Eukaryota; kingdom Metazoa; phylum Mollusca; class Gastropoda; order Stylommatophora; family Oreohelicidae; genus Oreohelix; species Oreohelix idahoensis. The sequence goes on from JAMPIV010004012.1 coordinate 30,243, forward strand.
CACCTTGCACACACTCATTTACACTCTTTCCAGTACTCCCAGGTTACACATTTTACATTTTGGTAATGATAGTGTTGATTAAAAGGAGAAGGAAGAGGAAAAGAAAAGAAAGAAAGAAAAAGACCTTGGGTGTCAAAGACCTAGATTTAGAGTCCGTCGCGAAAGATTTCCGTCTTGATGGAAAATAATCGAAATAACGTAACTCTTTTTTTTTTGTAACTTTATTGGAACTTCTTTTTCTATTTACAAAATCATGTACATTTTACAAAATGAAATACATGGGCAGTACATTTTTAAATTACAGATAACCTTTCGCTCTTCAATTTCTAAATTACATTTTTATTATTATTTTTTTTCCTTCCAATATTTATTCGTATTCCGTTTGACTTTACACATGTTCTTTTCGCTTCTCCATAAGGAAGTTTCAATGCAAATACAATGACACAAGAGGCTTTTTTTTTTCTTTTGGAAGTGGAAATTTTTTTTTTTCTTTTTCATGCAGACACACATCATACTCATACATTTTCCATAAAATAATGTTGTAGTAAATGCAAACATGTATGGTGTTTGTCTTTTCTTAATTTTATGTCAGCTGGGTTATATGTTTCGTTTTCTGTGTAAATATATATAGAAAAAGTTTAGCATTAAAGACCCTTTGCTCATAGAGGGCTTTATTTCTACAAATCCATACTAGGTGTCTATATTCTGCTAAAAGCGTTTGTAAAAGTATTTCAGTGTTTGGAGTCATCTTTGAAATGATGCTGAGCATAACTGCTTTATACATATCTACTTCTATTGTTGTATGTTTTTGTAATGTCTGTTTCAAAGGGTTCAAAGTTTGTGTCACTGTATCGCAATAAAAGACCATGACGTTTAGTCTACAGAGTTTACATTTTATTAAAACTGTATTTTTTTTTCTTTCTCTATACATGATTGGTGTTGAGTTAAATAATAATCTATAAGTTATTTCTTTCACCCTTGGTGACGTGTTTTTTTTAAATTTTAAATGAGTGAACACCTGCGAGTAATCTGATATACCATATTTATATCCTCTTTTTATTCTTTGGTAAAGCGGAGGTTCCTGTGCTAACACTAAATCTTGATATATCTCTTTGGTTGTTCGGTGTATTATTGTTTCATTTCCTTGTATGCATGCGACGCACTGTTTATATAAATTTGGTAAGACTCAGAAATGGTGCGGTGCTGTATTGTTAAATTTACATAATTTTGCTAATGATAGTCCAACATAGTAATGTGCTAAGGGATGTCCCTGTGGTTCGTTTATTATACTACTTATAAATTTGATCCTCATAGCTTGAATTTTGGTTGATATATCCTGTAGGGATATTCCTCCTCTTGCTTTATCCTGAATTAATGTTTTGTGTTTTATGTTATGTATTGTGTGACGGAAGATGAAATGTCTGATTACAGAATTTATTTTTATTATAGTTCTTTTTGGAGGGTTGAAAAAATTGCATATATATAGTAGCTTAGGGATAACATACGTGTTCACTATAATGCCCCTACCGAAGATTGTAGCGTTTTTATATTCACCGAATCTTTTGGCCGAATACCATCACTAACCAAGATCTGCTTCCTCGTAGCAAGCAAGAGGACATGCACACCATCATAGCTGGCAGACGCTGGAACTGGGTTGGTCATGTCCTCAGAAGAGATTCCGATGCCATCACAAGAACAGCTATGCTTTGGACCCCTGAAGGAAAACGAAAGAGAGGCCGACCAAAAACAACCTGGCGGAGGACTGTGGAGGCTGAGATGCAAAGAATGAACCAGAGTTGGGGCACTGTACGAAGGATGGCCACCGACCGAGCAAAGTGGAATCAATTTGTTGTTGCCCTACAAGACGCCACCAGGCGTGATGGCCACTGACTGCTTTGACGGTCGGCGACTAAGGATCAAAGAAGAAGAAGGGATAACATACGTGTTCACTATAATGCCCTTACCGAAGATTGTAGCGTTTTTATATTTGTAATATTCTAATTTATTTTCAGTTTTTATGATTATATTTTTCCACATTTCTTTATTTGTTTTATATGGTATAGACATGAAATTTATTCCATATATTTTCATATTACTAGTTTGTGCTAGCTGCAGGGAAAAGTATGTTTTGTTCGCCCAATGTCCTATGCCCATTATCTGTGATTTTTTAATGTTGATCTTTGAACCGCTAGTTTTGCTAAATTTATCGAAGGTATCTGGGATATTTGTTATTGATAATCTGCTTGAGGGGAAGAAGATTGTGTCATCAGCGTATGCTATTAGTTTCCTTTCACCTATACCTGGTACATGGACGCCTTTAATACTTGTATTTTTCCTGATGCTCTGTTATAAAGGTTCCAACACAAGTACATATAGTAAAGGAGACATTGGGCAACTTTGACTGATCGAGTGAGAGAACTTTTTTCAGATATCTTGTGATTTATCAGCAATTTGCTTTCTGGTGTTTTGTATATGATTTTTATCCAAGATCTGAAATATTGGCCGAAATTATTTTCTTGTAAAATTTTGTGCAAGAATGCATGTGAAACCCTATCAAAGGCTTTTTCTTGATCTATGGACATTTTTGCTGCAGGTGTGTTTTTGTCATGCGTGTATTGAATAATATCTCGAATGAAATGTGTATGTTTGTTTACATTTCTATTTTTAACTCCACATTGTTGATCTTGATGGATGAGTTTATGCATAAAGGGTTGTAGTTTTAATGTTAGTGCCTTGGCAAGAATTTTGTAATCTGTATTAAGGAGAGAAATTGGTCTGTAATTTTGCATGTATTTCTTGTCTGTGTTTATTTTGTGTATTAAGGTTATGAAGGACTGGTTTAAACTAGCGGGGAGTTCTTCTTTATTAAAAGCTTCATGAAGTGTTTTTAAAAGGAGTGGCCCAAGTAGGTGAAAAAATTTTAAGTAGAATTCTACTGATAGACCGTCAGGACCAGGGGTTTTTTGTTTTTGTTGTGTGTTTAAGGCGGATCGTAGATTGTTTATTGTGAGAGGCTCATCCAAAATGTTTTTCTCAGTCATTCAACCGTGAGCTGTAGACTGGAGAGAATTGTTCTGTTGGTGACTGTGTAGAGTCCTGCGTATATAATTGTGAATAAAACTCGTGGAAGGCTTTGATTATTTACGGGGAGGTTGTTAATTCTATGTCTGCTCTATCAGCAATTTTGTTTATTTGTCCGTTCTTTTGTATGTTTTGTTCTATTGTTAGAAACTGGTTACTCGGTGTCTCTTGTATTGGGACATATGGTCTGGTTCTTACTTGAGCCCCGTTAAATGTGTATTGGTCATACTTTGATATTTCTTCTTGTAGTGAAAAAATTTGTGGGGCGTTTCTGTCAAATTTTTCGGTTAGGAATAGTGCTTTTTCTAACATCTGTTTTCGTTTTTTAATATTTTTTTTGTATGTGAGTTGCAATAGACTGTGTTACTTCTTTAATTGTTCTTTTTAGCAAATCCCAGTACTGTGCCATATTTTCCGTTGGTGCAGTACTGGTGTAATCTTGAATGAGTTTTGTCATAGTAGTAATATAAAATTCGTTCTGTAATAGAGAATTGTTGAACTTCCAGTGGGGAGATCTTTTTGTAAAGTTTAAATATTCTTTTCCGTTGACCGATAGAATGACTGCTTTATGGTCAGAGAAATTAGTAGTTTGATTTATGTTTCTTACTTTAATAATGGTGTAACTACTATGTATATAAAATCTATCCAATCTCGTAGAACTTCCAAAGGGGCGTGTTTTGTCGGTGTATATTGTCTCTGCTCCTTTTGGGTATTTTTTCCTGCATGCGTCTGATAAGTCGAGTTCCTCTAAGGTGTTTTGCAGTATGTCTATTTGCCTACGTTCTGTCCTCATTCGGTTGTGTTTTGAGAGTAGTGTCCCTCGTATTCTGACTAAATCATGTAATACTAAGTTAAAGTCTCCTCCTATTATGACTCGGTTTCCTTTATATCGTTGAGTTACCGTGTCAGACAGTGTTTGGTAGAAGTGTAATTGTTCACTTTGATCTTAGCCAAAAGGCCGACCGGTGGTACCTTTTTTTTAAAACGATATATTCCCTTGTATTGTGACCTTTAACATTTCAGCATACCTAAAGAGACCTCACTAATCTCTACCAAATATTAACAAGGGCCAACAGTAAGCAATACTGATATGCCAAATATTATATTTCTCATGTACAAATTTTATTTCAAGTATCTCCAAGATGGACATAACACAGTAGTTCAACAGGCATTAAATAATGAATCGTGTGATACAGAAAAACGCTGGGAGGACAACATCAGACAATCTTTGAAGGACCGAGGACTAGAATGGAACCAGGCCAGGAGGAAAACAGCCGATAGGATAGTCTGGCGCTCTCTCTTCCAAACCTCTACACCTCACGGTAGAAGGAGAATGACTAAGTAAGTAAGTGATATAGAAAAATCCATCGTATGTCACAAAACGTGAAATAACAATAGCAAATAATCAAACGACAGAATATATAAAATAGTGATGTGTTCAGAAACTACGGGAAAACCTCCTGTAATCAGCGTTGCCACTCAAGTTCTAGAGATAAACCCAGATGTTCTTCTTAAAAAAACCCAGAAATACCCAGATTATTTTATGCCTCAAATACACGGGGATAGACGATGTTTACATAATCTTTTATGTTCATCTTTAGCACAAATAATGTGTGCTATCAATTTTTATGTATTTCTTCATTTTTATTATTACCAAAAATTTACAATTAAATAAAAATGATTTTAATAACACCCCAATATATGAACTCTTGAAAATGAGATATTTTAACAGTAATATACTTACATTAGTTACATTAACAAAATGTTCCTCAAATTAAATATAAAATGTTAGTTGTAACTTGTTACTGTTGAAAAATGTCACTTGTCAGAGACTCGGCATTAATGTCGACAACTTCTCCTTCGTCAAGATCATATGCATGAATTGACAACGTGGAATCTTGATTGTGAAGTTCAAAAATCTTTGCATATCTCTGCCGACAACGTCCTTCACGCACATCTTCAACCACGCATTTACTAGGATTAAACTTATGACAAACTCCATCTTTGGCAACTGCTTGCTTGCTTGGCTAGTATTCGATTGGAAACTGTTTCACACAAAAGCTTGTTGGTTTGTTTAATTTTAACTAAGTTAACCTTCGAAAACACTCTTTCGACGCATGCCGAGGAGTGAGGTAGTGCCATAAACGTGCACATGAGGTCAGCCAAAACATCAAATTTCTTCTGGTTATTAGCATCTGTTACTTGTTGCAGTCCCAGCCAGAATGCGGGCGGATCCTCATCCACTAGATGTCCAAGATCTTTTCGGTACGATGCCAGTTCTCGCCATTGATCAGACAGACGATCAAGGCTCTCTTCTGAAACAACTGTTTAAACTGCGCTGCTAAGATGGTAGGTGGTTGCTGGCAGCATTTGCACAAAGTGCAAATAAATGATAAACACAGCAGAGAACAAAGACATGTGGAATCTCTTTCTTCAGATGTGCCTGTAAACCACTTGCAGTCCCCATCATAGTGGCACAGTTATCTGCAGCAAAACCAATGACGTTACTAAGCATCTGGTTCGTAGAAATATCAGTACTCTCATCAACGAGTATAGAAAATTTCTGATTTCTGCAAATGTTTATAACTTCAAGCCGCTCAAAATGAGCAATGGCGTACTGCATCACATAGGCAGCTTTGGTGCGCTTCATTGACATTTTTTGAGCAATTGGGCTGTCTGGAAGTATCTGCTTGCAACATTCAATCAAATGATCAGCTCGCGAAAACGGAGTATTATGTTCTGCCATGAAAGCCGACAACAGTATCTCCGCTTTAGCAATTTTATCTTGGAGACAGGGCTCTTTTGTTGTTGTTGTTTTCGTCTACTATATTGCTGTAATACCCTGTTCAACCAAAACCCATTGAAGGGTTACAAACGGTTATATTGGGGTATATAGTGTGTTGGTATCTTCGCTGGTATCACTTTCCTAGTCCTGAAAAGGACTGGTCCTAAAAAGGACCGCTAGCTGGCTGTCTGGTTATTTCTTCGTTGCTTGTCTGTCGTGGCGTGTTAATGGTGTTCATTTCCTGCCTTCCTATCTGTCTTGTGTCGTTTTGTTAGTTTTTGCTTTCCTAGTTTCTGTTTCTCTTGTCTTCCTGCTTTCCTGTATCTGTAGTAGTGCTTTTTCTATTATTGCTGGTAGAAGTTTTTCAAGTGTTTCTTCGATGACTTCTTCGTCTGTTTGTTCGTTTGTTTTGGTCGCTCTTGTGTTTGATGTCATTTCCTCAATGGCTCTTCGCTCTGTTTCGATTCTCTTGGGGATTTTTGAGTTTTCTTCCGTCAGTTCTGTCAGCCTCTTTACATCTGCTTCTATTTGCTGCTTAATGCTTTTCATGTCTTTCATCATTTCTCTGATGTTTTGTATTTCTATTACGTCTTCACTGCTGTCCTTTTCGTCTTCGGGAGCCTGCTTGCTTCTGTTTTCGACCTGGAGTTTATTTTTCAATTGTTTGACTTCAGCGGTCAGCTGGTGTACCTGTCGTCTGTCAATCTTGCGTTGTTTTTCTGCAACATCCGCAGCCACTCTGTGTTTTGCCTCCTTGAAGGGGATGTTTTTGGAGACCGCTTCCTTCAGGATGCTCTTTGTTTCCTGGAACATCGGGCAGCGTCGGTATCTAGCCCCGTGGTTTCCGAGGCAGTTTGCACAGGTGCGGTTTGAGTTTATTGCTTTGTAGTTGGGGTCCTCCTTCGCCTTTGGGCAGTCGCGATATAGGTGGCCACCCGCACAATATCGGCAGACTGCGTCCCTCCTGCATGTTTTCTTGGTGTGTGAAAACTGCTGGCTGTTAGAGCACTGCATCACCGGAGGGATATAGGCTTCCGTCTTTTTTGTTGTTGCTTGGAGCGTCAGTCTCTCAGGTCTTGTTGATCCTTCTACCGTAACTATCATCAGATTGGTATCTTTCTTTGCCCAGGTTTTTAGCCTTTCGATCTGTGTGATTTTTAGAGTTGCGTTTTCAGCCTGAAGGTGTCTGTGGACCTCGGCTTCGGAACATCTGGTATCCACCCCTCTGATGACCAACTTCTTTGTTGTTTTGTACATTTCCACCACCACTTTTATTTGGTGGGGCAACTGGACTTCTTTTGGGCTAGATTCCAGTTCGATCATCAGTGAAGTGGTTGTTGTATTGCTGTTGAGCGAAAGCACGACTCCCTTTTCGTGCCTCCGTACTTTAGAGATGCCTCTCCTGCCAGTTATTGACTCGAGGATGCATATCACTTTGTCATCTGGTAGGGCCTTGAGTGAAGCCTCACCTCCCGACATCTGCGTGATCTTAACGCACCTTTCTATCGCATCTGTGTCGCCGGCATCGTGTGGTGGTGTCTTCGGTGTTTGTCGTAGCTTCTCTGTGGTAGACAGGGTTTCTGCTGACGATCTTGGTTCGTGTGGTGGTGGTCCCTCGGCTTTAGGCTCCTGTTTTCTTTTCTCTTTCCTTTCCAGCGTCTGTTCTATCCCCTGTATCAGTCTCTTCACCCTTTCACGCTCAGGGTCTAGGCCGTGGACGTTTGCAGCTGCCCTTTTCTCTCTTCTTTCCAACCATCCCCTCATCTTCTCCAGCTGGTGTAGCAATCTCATCGTTTCCTCATCCTCTGGATCTTCATCATCTAGGCCAGGGACGCCTGCATCTGCCCTCTCCTCTGTCTCGCAAGGAGGCGGGCCCCTCAGCCTCTCAGTGGTGTCGACACACGTCGCAGCTAACTCCGTCGTCGTGTCTAGAGTTGGAGGAGGACCGGTCTCAGCACGAGTACTTGGGGCAGTCTTGCTCTCTGGTTGTCTATCATTGTTGGTTGTGGTATTGTGATTACCCTGGCTGTTCTGCGCTGGTGGGCTGGTGTAGACCTTCCTCTTTTTAGCATGTGGTTTATGTCTGGTCATTTTGACGATAACGCGATCTTGTCTCGAGTAGTGGCGTCCTGAGAAGGACGTTGGTGTCTTGGTTATGGTTCTATGAAAAGAAGGAACCGTTGGTTGAGCTGTTATGAACGTGTTCGTGCAGGGCTCTTTTGGTTGGATGAAAAACTTGTTATAGCTACTTTTTCCCCAACACAGTGTATATGCCAGTTTGAGCTGATGTAAACGAGTCAAAAAACAACGTCATTGACGTGGTTAAAAACAAGAATTAAATTTAAGTGGAATAAAAAAATAGATAGCACATAATGTTTGACATTTAATTATAATATACATATAATGTATAATGCTCAGCGCACAGAATATACATACATTGTAAATGCCAATTGTCAAATATACCCAGATTAATGCAGATTTAAAAAAAAATTACCCAGATACCCAGAGGGAAGCCCAAAAACCCAGAACTAGTAAGAAATACCCAGCTGTGGCATCACTGCCTGTAATACAGGGGTTCCCAACCTATGCATTAATCCATGGGGTACTTGCAACATTTTGTAAAAGTATCTATTCCTACTGAAATATTCCAAATGTAGTGTTTGTGGAAAAAAAGCTGAGTAAAGAGAAAACAGTGAATCACTATTCAATGATATCTGGGATTGTCTATTAAAAGTTAAATATGCAAATATCAAAAATTCTTTGAATACCAAGCCTGCTCTTGTAAAATGTATTCTTTAAAATAATAATAAGACGTCATAAGATTACCATACTTAAAGTATAAAATATGTCTCACAAACTACATAAAAATGTACTGCTAAATAGAAATAAAGCTAATATAAATTATTAATAAATAAAAACAAGTAACAAACTACTTTCTAATTTATATTTTTATTTTTGCTTAATTCTTTCCCTTAAACATTTAAACTTACCTTAGTAAACTCCCCTGAAAAATTCAAACCTCTATCTATCTATCTATCTATCTATCTATCTATCTATCTATCTATCTATCTATCTATCTATCTATCTATCCATCCATCTATCTAACTATCTATCTATCTACCTATCTATCTATCTATCTATCTATCTATCTATCTATCTATCTATCTATCTATCTATCTATCTATCTATCTATCTATCTATCTATCTATCTATCTATCTATCTATCTATCTATCTATCTATCTATCTATCTATCTATCTATCTATCTATCTATCTATCCAGAGCCGGATTAGCGTAGTAGCAAAAGTAGCATATGCTACAGGCCCCGCGCCAATAAATATGTACATAATTTGTTGGTCATCTTCTAATACAAGCGTTAAACCAATGATCTTGTGATTTATGCCATCTTTAGCGCCTTTTCAAAAGAGATTGAACAATCTCACACTAATGAGCATTGAACATAAACTTCTGCGTGAAATTGATACATCCTATATCATCAACAAATTTGCTCATGCTAAATGTAGAAACATTAATATTTAAACAATAATGGTGACTGTGTTGTTACTTTTGATAATGATAATTACTATGCAAATTAAAAATGTATGTGTTCAAATATATTTGTGTTGTTTTATTGGTTTTTTTAAATATAGGGCCCCTTTCTTAACATATACTACAGGCCCCGTACTAGCTTAATCCGGCCCTGAACAGAACTAGTTTAATTAATTTGTGGGCTCCATAATTCTGGGAAGATACTCATATATCACGTGCTGGCCTTCAAAGTTTGTACACACCGCAGATTATGCTGATTTGGCCATGTCTGCTGCATGGAAGATAATTACATCCCCAAAGATATTTTTTACTGGCAGATGACAAAAGAAAATCTGGGCGACCACAGCTGAAGTTCAAAGATGTGTGTAAGAGAGACATGAAGATATTGGACATAAATCCAGCAACTTGAGAAGATGAAGCTGCTGATAGCACCAAGTGGAGATGCTCCCTAGGGCGCCACCTCAGATTGCACGAAAAGAAGCTCTTACAACAAGCAGAATAGAATCATCATCATCAGTGGCCATCTCCCCAACGAAGGTTGGCTGTAATGGATCTCCAACGTCTTCTGTCTCTTGTCTTGGTGGTGCACTCTGATAGACTCTTTCCTGTCCATCTTTTGATGTTATCTTCCCACTTATAGCGCTGTCTTCCCCTTGCACGTTTGCCTTCAACTCTCCCTTCTGTAATGGTCTTCTGCAAGGTGTTATGCCTTTTTATGTGGCCAAAGTATTTTAACTGCCGAACATTGACCTCCCTCATTAGTTCTATTTTCATACCTAGATTTTCTAGGACCTCCTTATTTGTTTTCATCTCTTTCCATGAGATACGCCCCGTTCTTCTATATATCCACATTTCAAGAGCCTCAATTCTTTCTTCCAAATGCTTATTCATGGAGACAAAAGAAACAATATTACAGGGATACTCAATATAATGAGCATGATGATTATGATCATGAATGTTATGATTCAAACCCAAATAGGGGTTATAACAGAGGCAATAATAATTATAGAGACAATTATAACCGAGGTAGATCACAACACAAAAGACATGGTAAATCGTATTACCAGGCTAACTCTGCACAACAGGAGTTCCACGACACCGATAATCAGAATAATGATAAAAAAGACTCCAACAGTGTAGCAAATTCCGCTTTCGATTTTGCTAGAGCATCTGAGTGTTCGCAATGCAAAACATTATTCGATCCAACCACAGTGTCTACTTTAAGCTGCGGTCACCCGCTTCCCGCTCTCCATGCGTCAATTGCGCATAATGGAAGGGGTGCTCTTGTCTTTAATAGGGGCCTAATAGATGGTACTCCGGTATCAATTCTTTTCGATTCGGGGTGCACTACCATTGGAGTGAGGCAATCACTCGTAAATCCTTCTCGAGCTACAGGCAATATAGTCAAATGTGTAACATTTGGTGGCACATTGGAGAAGTACTCCACTGCCATTATCAATATTGCTACGCCTTTCTTTACAGGAGAGGTGCAAGCATGTCTCTTGCCGAATCCGATCGCTGATCTTATCATCGGTCGCATTCACGGGGTGAAAGAATGCACTCCACAGCAAATTTCTAATTGGGAAAATGTTAATATGCAATCGGCTAATGCAGTAATCACTAGGGCTCAAGCTCTTAATATGCCACAATCTTCACATTCTGAAGATAATGATGCGCAGATCCAAGATGATCCCTTGGAGATTTCCCACGATTCCTTTATCAAACAGCAGGAAGATGATCCTACTCTAAAGAAATTCTTTACTCTGGCAACAAAAGGTGATCCGAATAAGGATACTAATCGTAAATCTTGGATTACGATGAAGAATGGCGTACTTGTACGTATGGTACAAGACTCCGCTAAGTCCATTCATTCTCAAATCCTTGTGCCTAAAAATATGAGAGTTAAAATCTTACAGCACGCTCATGATTCGCAGTGTGCTGGACATATGGGTTTTTCCCGTACTAAAGCTAGAGTTCTTCAATCTTTCTTTTGGCCTGCTGTGAATAAGGACATACGAATCTATTGTCGATCTTGTAAAGTATGTCAAGAGATTAAATCCAGAGGTCCACGCCATGATGCACCTATTCAGGCTGCAGACATTCCCATTCGGCCATTTCAAAAAATGGCGATAGACATCATTGGTCCATTTAAGATAAAGTCTGCTAGAGGACACCAATTTATTTTGACGTGTGTGTTGATATGTGCACACGTTGGCCGGAGGCTGTTCCTCTAAAGAGCATAACTACTGCTGATGTCGCAGATGCTCTTTGGTTAATATTTTCTCGTCTGGGGTTTCCAGCAGAAATATTATCCGACCATGGTACCCAACTCATATCGGATACCATGTCTCAAGTAATGTCGACTCTGAAGATAGAGAGATCGCTGAGTAGTATTTATCATCCTATGTCCAATGGGATGGTGTAACGTTTGAATAGAACTCTGAAAAACCTACTAGGTAAGATAACGGAAGATCATCCTCAGGATTGGGATAGGGTTTTACCCGCGGCTCTCTTTGCATATAGAGAGGTCGCCAACGAACATACAGGATTTTCTCCCTTTGAACTTGTCTTTGGCGCGAAACCGCGAGGTCCTATGTCCTTACTTCATGATCTTATAACTGCTGATAATATTGTCGATGACACAAAATCCTCTTAAGAATATGTCATCGCACTTAGACACAAGATTATTGAAGCATGCAAATTGGCAACTGCTTCTTCTGAATTTGCGAAACAGAAGGCAAGGGAATTTGCCAATAAAAAGAGATGTTTGCGTCAACTTTGTCCAGGTGACAAAGCATTTGTCTTGCTACCTTGTAGGGAAAATAGACTTCTCATTTCTTGGAAAGGTCCGTACGATATAATATCAAAAGTTTCCGATGTTGACTATATCGTCGATATTGACGGGAAGCGTAAAACCTTCCACATCAACATGCTCACGGAATTCCATGAACGTCCTGATTATTTACAACCTGTTTTCCAGGCAACGGACGATTTTCCAGTCCAACATGGACAGTACTCATCTCTGTCAGTAATACAGGATGAGGAAACGAGTTTCTCGGATGTAAATTTACCTTTTCCAATGATTCCTCTTCACTCTAATGAATCATGGAAAGATGTTGCAATTTCTCCAGAATTATCTCCAGGAGAGCAGAAACAAGTTTCTACTATGTTAGAACAATTTCAGGATGTCCTTACTGACATTCCTGGTCAAACGGATGTCATTCAACATGACATTATTCTTACTGACCATAGTCCTATAAGAGTCAGACCGTATCCTATCCCGATACATTTTCAAGCACAGGTAGAGAAAGAGTTAGATGAGATGATAGAGTTAAAAATTATTGAACCATCCACATCAGCATATTCTTCGCCGATGGTTATAGTACGGAAAAAAGACAATAACATACGTCTTTGCGTGGATTATCGCAAATTGAATCAAGTGACTAAATTCGATGCTGAACCTATGCCTTTACTAGAAGAGCTACTTACGAGACTATCGAATTCTCACTTCTTTACTAAACTCGATTTGTCTAAGGGATATTGGCAAGTTCCACTATCCGAACACGCCAAACCGTTTACTGCTTTTTCGACGCCTAGGGGTCTATTCCAATGGAATTTCATGCCTTTCGGTCTTATGAACGCCCCTGCAACATTTGTACGCATGATGCGTCGAATCCTATCTCATCGCTCAGATGTCATTGCGTATCTTGATGACATATGTCTTTTCAGTGATACTTGGAACGATCACTATAATGGTATAAATGAACTATTGTCTATCTTACGCGAGCATAACCTGACAGCGAAACCATCGAAAGCATGTATTGGTTTTAGCGAAATATCTTTCTTAGGACACCGTGTTGGTCATGGGTTCCTAAAAACAGAAGACCATAATACAAGTAAGATACTTAACATTTCTATTCCTAAGACTAAAAAGCAAGTACGAAGTCTCTTAGGTCCAATACAATTTTATGGACGATTCATCCCGAATCTGTCCTCCATTATGTCACCTCTTTCTTCCTTGCTAAAGAAAGGGTCTCCTAATGTAGTCCATTGGACTCAAGAATGTCAATCCTCTTTGGATAAGGTTAAAACTATGTTTTCTACTTCACCTATCCTAGTATTGCCTTCTAAGGATAAGACATTTATTCTTCGTAGTGACGCTTCATCCACCGGGATTGGAGCTGCACTAATGCAAGAGTACTCTGGAACTCTGCATCCTGTGATGTATATTTCTCGGAAATTAAATGCCGCAGAGAAGAATTACTCGGTCCTAGACCGTGAATTATTGGCTATGGTTTGGTCAATCCTTAAACTGCAAAGATTTCTTCTGGGCGCGCATTTCATTGTGGAAACTGACCAGAAAGCTCTTACGGCTATTCAGAGTAAAAATCTGAAGAGCGCGAGATCAACGCGATACGCGATTGCTCTACAGCCATTTCATTTTTCGGTGCGAGCTATCCGTGGGTCAGAAAATGTGATGGCAGATATTTTGTCTAGATGCCCACATGATTCATAACTGTTATACAACTTTGATACAGTTGTTTCTATGTTGAAATGTGTACACATATGTAATATATCATATATTGATTGTAACACTACTTAGCGGTTCATTGATATTTATTCACCGCTGATCTTTCAATGTTTTTCGTCTTTGATGATCATGATGTTAAGATATCTTAGATGAAATTTATGTATAAACTAATGTGGAAATTGTGTCATTGCTAATATTGTAGTATGCGTTGGTGACACCTCTCTGGAAATATTTATACTTAGAGAAGTACTTTCTCTAAGGTCATAAAACTTATGCTTATCATCTGCGCATTGTATTGGTGCGTTGTGAGCCTATTGTATGTTGCTCCTAGATGGATTTCAAAAAAAAAAAAATGTACCATTTTTTTTTCCCCCGAGGGGTGTGGTAATCTGTTGCGTGCATATTTTGACGCACATATTACAAAAATCGATATGGCTATTTAATATGGGAAAAATATAGACATTCATTCATTTGTGTATGAAAATGCTGTCTATGGTAAAAGCGAGAGAATCCATGTTTGATTCACACTTTTGATTATAGGAGTAATCGTTCTGGATATTGATCCGGCGCAAGGATATTGCGCTTACGTTTGTACTTATTTTTTAGGGCCAGAAAATATATTAATTTGCTTATTGTGTTTATGGCCTGAATTCATATGTATTACATATTATTAGTACAAGTAGAATCAGTCCTATATTGTATATTTTGGATGGGTAGGAGGGACTAGATTCTTGTTATTCCGGTCTAGCGGAAGTATGAGTTGTCTTGACAAGTCGTGATGAGTTCCGATGTACCGTGATAATGGCCGGTACGCACTTTTCAAAGGGCTGGTAGATTCTTAAGGAAATATGATTCATGAAGTGGTTTTCTTCTAAAGGAGATGGTATCTCTACTATAGTTTATGTTAGAGACTCTCCTAAGGTAAGGTACAATGTATAATTCGGACTCCATGTATTGCCAGACCCTATTTTGATGATCTCATGTCGATTCGACCTAGATGGAACATTGTGCTTCGTATCGCTAGGGTCGTGTTTTGTATCGAGGAAGATGACAGACTTTCCTGCAGCGGTTATGGCTACGTGAATTAACCTGATCACCGTAGAGCTGTATGGAAACATTTATGAAATCATTTATATACCCATTATAAATTAACTCTGGCTTATATTCTCCTTCCTATGAATGAGTGAACGACAACTCAGGGAGGCGGCCATGTTAGATTTCGGTCATCATATGTTTTGATCACTGCCAAGAGAACAGATTATTTATCCTATTATCGGACAGTGACAGGGAGATCTCAATCTTGCTAGAAACCCCCCCCTTTCGTGGTTTCATAATATATACTACAAACTATGGACGTCAAGTAACTTTAGTTATTTACCGATCTGCCTTCACTGACGCGTTTAGTCAGATAGGGGATGCGGCCATAATGTATCATGACATTGAACTTTTGATGTACTGCCCATTATTTCTGAATGTGTCATGACTTCAGATCTGCTATGTATACCTACAAATTGATATGTCAACATACCATGATGTACTCGTATGTCCCAGTGTGTACGTCTGAATAAATTGAGTAAACAAAGATTCCAGCAGTCTGCATTGGTGCCTTGTAGACACAAGTGTATGAGTGGTTATATTGGTCAGCACACGAACAGTACACCATTCGCGGTAATCACACTCTACACTTCTACTTCATACATACACCATCCTGCGTCGGTTGAAGTGACCAAGTTTAGGCCTGCTTCCCCTGGAGCCTTTGCCTTCCCTAACTCAGGACTAGGGTGAGTTACCCATTTACAGCTGGGTAGACTGGAGCATGCCTGATCTCAACAACACACCACTCTTCCTTACAGAGCATACAGACTGACACTTGACAGAGTGGAAAGAAGAAAAGAAACTTTACAATCGTCCATGTTTCTGAACCATACAGAAATGCAGAATATATATAACACTTTATGATTCTCAGTTTTAATTTGTGAGATAACTGTTTGGATGTCAGTATATGTTTCATGTTGTTGAATGTGGCTTTGGCCATTCCTATTCTCTTCTTGATTTCTGTTTTACATCTGCCATCTTCTGTTATTATATGACCAAGATATGCGTAGCTCTTGGCTTGTTCCAGGATTTTCCCATTTACGCTTATCTTTAATGTGGGTTTATCGTCTGTTTTGCTAATTATCATAGTTTTTGTTTTCTCAATATTAATGTCGAGTCCATATTCATGACTTATACTGTTCACTTGCTTCACTAGTTCTTGTAACTCCTGTTCGCTTTCAGCTAACAACACGGTATCATCTGCATATCTAAGGTTGTTTATTGACCTTCCACTGATGTTCAGTCCTGGTATTTCCTGTATCTGTTTGAAAATTTTTTCGGTGAATAAATTAAATAGGCAGGGGGACAGCACACAACCTTGTCTGACACCTCTTTTTATGTCAATGTATGATTAATAATTCCTTCCAGATCTTACTGTGGCAGTTTGCTCCCAATAAAGGTTACTGAGTATTCTTATATCTTTTCCATCAATACCTATGTCTTCGAGGCATTCAATTATTTTCTCATGATGGACTCTGTCAAAAGCCTTCTTATAGTCAATGAAGCACATGTACATACTTTTAGAACATGCCAAAAAGCGCAGGGAAAAAGAAGCTTAGGGCTATCACCTCATGGGGCGCATCATTGCATTAGTCAGTTATGACTGAAAAAGGCTACTACAGGAATATAAGATAACAATCTTTAGATCTTTTTTAATAACCTGCATATATGAATAGAAGATATCAATCTTGAGATCTAAAACAGTAAGCCTTCAGGAATAAAAGATATCAGCCTGCATATTTAATATAAAATGTATATTGGAATGGAAGATATCAATAATAAGATCTAATGTACCATCTGTGACAGTCCAGTGGCCGCGTCATGTTGCTTGTTCACCTGTATAATGTTAAACTAATCAAACGTTCAATTGTTTATGTCACAGTGGAAGGAAAGGCTAAACGCCTCAGATGAAAATGCCCACTAATCCGTTGATTAGTTGATTTACTTATTTACTAATCCGTTGAGGCGAGTGAAAACCTGTCACCAGGTTCTCTGAATAACCCTGCTGTTGTTTATAGTATTGTATAGACCACTTATCACCAGCACAAATATACACAGTATTATTGGACAACACAACTTCTGAACATCACAGAAAATTTTCTTGAAATTATATCAATGACTGGTGAGGCGTTTTCTTATCTTTAATGCTAAAGATCCCATAACACAGCTCTTGTTCGACATTAAACAACAATTTCATCTAAACAATACTTTGGTGTGTCCTGGATCATCTTTTTAGAGGCTAGAGTAAATTCTAAATTGTCGGTCGTTTATCAAGTCCTACGCTGTCTAGTTAGTAATGTCATCAAGTGCCCCTATCAACTGTTTGGGAGTCCCTAATCTGAAATCCTCACATAGAAGTTCTAACACTGACGTTAATGTCCCTTTCAAACTATCGCCTGCCTTAGAATCACTGATCTAAATTCTCAATAGCAAACTTTATTAAATGTAGTTGTTCCTGTTCCAGAATGAATATTATACTACAACGGTTCTCATCTTATCAGATTGTAATTACAAGTTCCCGCCCACGTCACTAATTTGAGAACCCCTCTCTTAAAGTCTACACAATGATTTTTACGAGAATGTTCCTTTGCTAAATGATCCGCATTAAACCGGAGCGCAAGGTTGAGATAATTGGAAGCTCTTAGAGAGATCTGTTGATGAGTCGTAAATTTGCTTTCGTCTTATCTTGCATCAACACTACTTATTAGAACGTAAAGGTTTGTTACCTCGCTGTGCTGGAACCGTCTCACCGAAGATGTTGTAGGTAGTGCTGGAGGTTTCTATTTCAGATGATGAACTACCTTAGTAATATCTGGTAATGACTCAAAACTCTTGGTGAGTTCTTTGTTACATCTACTAGCAATTCCTAACTTTTTAACTTCTGCAGTACACTTCTACATCGTTGTCTCCGAGTTCTCTGAGGCGGACAGAGCAGACAGTAATATTTATACGCTTACATTTTGCACTTGGCACCTGTTTTCCATGGTGTTCTGTGGGTTATGATATGAGTATATGATTATGAGGAGAACAAAAACTTAAATAGTAACGGGAAAATATGGGTAAAAGGTAGCCTTGCGCCAAGAATAAAACAACACAAAAACACACAAATAGTAATACGTCTTACAAGGAGAAATGACAAGAAAAAACATACGTTGCGGCCGCTAGGCCTTCGCCAGGGACAGACAAACAAGAGACAGGAGGGAAAGGAAGTAAGAATTAAGTGGAGAACAGGAAACTATAGGAATAAGAGAAAAATACGAGAAAAATGCTCCCTCGTGGTGTAAAATTTTTTTTTTTTTTTTTTTTTTTTTTTTTTTGGCTCTAACATTTGACACCACGAGGGAGTATTTTTCCATTAGCTTGTAGCTCAGTGACCCTTGCTGACCTCAAGTTCATCAAAAGTAAACTCCTTTTTTTACAATTAATTATAAGAAATAGCCCGTTCAACCGCTGGTAGGTTATAATTATGATATATATTGTTTTCGATTCCAAATAATAATAATAACTGCCGATACATGAAAATCTGTCAAATCATTGTGAATAGGGCAAATCAAAATTACACATTTGCGTGTATGTAAAAACAAACAAACAAACAAACAAACACGAGATAAAACAAAACAAAACTAAACAAAAACACCAAACAACAATAATATTCAGGGGGAGGGGCATAAAGGCCTGGTGTTTCCAGTTAGATATTTAGTTGACTTTCACTTGCCATAAGATATGTATTGTATGAACATCATCAGACTTTCACCTTCCCAATTAATACGTATATATTAACTTTTGTTCTTTTTAAATACTGCTTGACTATGTAATGGCGTTCCCTAGGTCTGTCTATTTTTAAAACCTCTTCTATATTTATAGGTAAATTTGATGCCTGCAAATAATCTAATACTGGGATTCTCATTTGTTCATACCTTTTACATTTGAACAAGAAATGTTCTATATTATTGCCTTGAAGACATCTTGCACAGTAATGTTCCTCTAATCTGAAATAGCCTTTTCCCAGCTGGAGTCTGAGAAGTTTCTTATTACTGGTAATTTTAAATTTCCTAGATATAGGACATTTTGTTGTTGGAGCCTTGAACATCTTAAATGCATGTCTTAAAGTCAACTACGTTTATTGTTTATAAGACTAGAAATATAAGAATTGAAACGTTAACGGTTACCATCTGTTAGCTTTAAATTATACTGTATTATTTTAAACTATTTATAATGTAAAGGTAATGCTGCAGGCGGGTCATTGTTCGTTATTACACTATTATATGTTAATTTTAATATTATAACATAAATATAACTATCCATCATAGCAGGGCGCGGTCACATATACATAGATGAACAGATGGCAGTCGTGAGATCTGATATTGTATGCATGAAGCAAAAGAAAATATTAATCCCCATTATCTAACATAATATGTATACAGAAAAGAAGGATGGCTGTCTTAAGATCTAATATAGCATGCATACAAGAATAAAAGATATAGCTATTGCGATCTAATGTAGTATACATACAGGAATAGAAGATATAAGTATTGTGATATGTATATTATGCATTGCAAGAATAGAAGATACCAATCTTGTGATCTGTTATAGTACACATATAGAGATAAAAGCTAATGATATGAGGTGTAAATGGAAAATGCTGTTGTCACTGGGGTAAATCTCAGTGAGAAAAAAATATTTATAGAATGTGTGATCCCTATATACACAAATTGGGATCCTAGCTGGTGCTACGGAGTTCATGAACTGTTCTGAGATCCTCCTTGTGTGACCTAAAGGAGGAGATCAAAGCACTGATGGAGTTATCCGTGTATAATGAAGATGGTCCTTACAACCAAACCAAACGAATCAGTGAGAATTGTTGTTGTTATTCTCAAGTCGCAATCAGACATCGGCCAATGTACTATGGAAAACTATAAACGATATTTTTATTTTAAATGGAGCAGCTATTGAGGAAATGAGATGGTAAGTGAAAAAATATAGTAGTAGTAGTAGTCTTCTTCTTCTTCCGTCCTTAGCCACCGACCGTCAAAGCAGTCAGTGGCCATTACGCCTAGTGGCGTCTTAGGGCAACAGCAGATAGGTTTTCTTTGCCATTGTTTCCCATCACGCCTATTGGCGTCTTTAGGGCAACGGCAAATCAATCCATTTGCTGTTGTTTCCGTAATCGAAGTGACTGGCAAACGGGTGATCAGCCCGTTGGTAGTAGTAGTAGTAGAAATGAAATAACACCCTCGATTTTGCCATGTTTCTTTTTGTGACGATACGGTTGTGCGATCTCACGTCCACTCCGTCAGTATCACTTTTTTCTTCATTTTTCTCTTCCTCTTACTCGTCGCTTTTATTTGGCATAATTTTTGCCCTTTCATTCATTATTCTATGCTGAATCTAGTAGGGCGAAGTCTCTAACACTCTACTCCCTACGGACGTATCTGCTTTACACGCAGAATTGTTTACGTTCCGCAAGGTACATGCGATAATACCAAGTAATTATACCGGTCATACGCTTATCTATTCTATCAGTCTGACCACCTTGTGAAACCTGGTGGTCCAACATTTGACCCCAGTGAAAAGCTGATGACCGTGTTGACACAAACTTGTGTTGTGCGTACGATGAAAGAAGACATCATTGTCTGACGAGACACGCAGATAAAGGCGATAATTGGATAACCTGTCGGGGTAGACATCTTGGCGGAAGACATTACGCCAGGAAAACATGGTCACAATATTGTGGGAGGCAGATAGGTGCAGCCGGAACAATATTACGTATTATTATAAATAGGTCACACGTGAAATTTTAAATGTAATATTAAAACACGCGAGGCGATATTTTGAATTAAAACTTCCCCACCCAAACAGTGCTAGAGAGATTTGATTGGTTTGAAGTGAGAATTCTATTGGAACATTCGGCGGAAACACCATCTGTGAATTGAAGTGAGAATGAGAGATGTAATCTAGTGAACTCAGTAACACAGAACAGACAGCTTCTCAACTTCATACGAGCAACTCCCAACAGCCAGGAAGAGAAGGATCGGATCTAGAATTCCTGTATCAAAAGTGACAGATCGACAGTATTTGGGCAACTCTGAAACCCTAAGAGTAAACCCGCATATTTAAATACACAGACTGTAATACTTCAGGACTAGGACCTTATAAATACAAGACTGGAAACCTATGAATTGGATCATCAGTCATAAGAGACATAATATCCCAGACTAAGTGTATAGCAGAACACCCGTCGAAGAGGAATTACTAGTTTTCCAGGCCAAGTGTATCACAGAACACCGTCATAAGAGGAATTTCTCAGACGAAATTGATTCTACATCATATGCACCGAAATCGCTCGCGTCCATCTGAAAACCTGTGCAGGAAGATTGTGTATTCCCAAAAATTTGGGGTAAGTTTTAACATTTCTATTACAAATGTGAATTTAACATATTTTCTTGCTAGTGGATATATATTAGACTGGCAACTTCAACCAATGAAAATAGTATATTCATGAACCACTACAACAAGAGCTGGTGATTGTTTCGACTAGTTGTGCAGGAAACCCGACAGCTGAGCGACCCCAGACTCCAACTGGAGCAGTGATGAGTGAGTGATGACTACATTGTATGTGCCTCCAGTGTAACATATTATCTTGTGAAGATTTATGTACCTTTTTTAATTGTAATTCGGCAAATTATTTTCACCACGCACTCCAGACGCAATTTCCTAGTTAACACCCAGAAGGATATGGGTGAATTTTCATCATATTCCATGAGTTACACTGTGTGCTCGGGAATTTAATTCTTCTGAGAGGTTAACATTGGTGGGTGGAGCGCATGACAAGGGGCCTGTTAGTTTGCGGCGAACAAATGTACTAAGCATGCATTTGTTTCTTTCTATTTGTCTAAAGTTCGTGGTTACAAGCCATCAGACGACTTCTGGTACTATCGCCGCTAGTGTGAGAGAAAAGCATCCACCATAACCACCTACAGTGGAAGAGAGTGCGGAGAAGGCTTTCGTCATCACAGAATTGATGAACAACAACTGCAGGACTCACTCATACAAGCTAAGTGCTAACTAAAAGGCACGAGCAAAAAGGACATTTCAGTTAAACGTTAAGTATAAAGTTAAATTCCCACCTACATCTCAATGACGAGAATTTATATCCATCAAAATTCCACTAATCTTTCCATATTTATTTTAACCTGTTAAAGACTATTTCACTATTAAATTTGTTACCTGTTGTTTTAAAACTAAACAAAAGGCGACGGATCAGATATAATGCGTTAACAATTGTTCAGCCCAAGGCCACATTGTTCGTGACTTCTGGAAATATCTTGTGAAAGTTCCCTTCAGGTAGAAGTGTTATTAACCTTTTATCTACATCTCTGCCAAGAGTAATCTTGCGCGCAGGTAGATACTTGGAAGCCAATATTAGATACTCTTGAGTTTTCGTCACTGTTGGACCACTACTGCAATGCAGGGAAGGCAATCCGTGACACTTTTCTTTTTTTCTACTGTTATCTTAATGTGATGTGTATCTTCAGAGAGTTGAAAATTAAAATTAACTAATAGCTTTGAAAATATATATTTAAAAAATCATGGGCTGTTATAAACTTTTATTGAATCCACAATATCTTTACACGATATTTAACTGTCTTCAGCATTTCAGTAAGATGAAATAAATTAATTAGCAATGTTATTCTCAGTATGCACATTTCAATTAATCATATGAAGGTGGTTGCCAGTAGCAACACATACAGTAATACCACCGTGTAGTTCCCAGAGGTCTCTGACGAGACAAAGAATAGGACTACTGCCCCATCTGGCATATCATAAAGGTAACTTATACAAGATTGTGCATACAGCTATCAACCTCATTAAGTAAAACAAGTTGCTGAGAAACTGCTGCTACAAGAGACATGTTTTAGTGCCAGCTTCCAGCAGTGGGGGCCATCTGCAGTTGTGGTTCCATACTCAACAGGAAGAACAAAGGGAAATAATGATTAATAAAGAAGCAGACAAGAGGAACCTTATGCCATCATGTTGTGGTGCACCCTACAGCTTGTGAAGTGTAGAAAGAGCTACGTAAGCAATATTGGCAGGCACACATCACATCAAGATCCCTGTTACTAATTACACAGATGTCTATGACTAATCAATGCCCTTAATTTACTACAGCAATAAAGTCAACACTAAAGTCAGCCTACAGCATACGTTCAACTATTTATATTTATTTTATTACTTTTATTCCCCAGCTTGACTGAGGTCACTCATTTTCCAGCCCGCATCTTTGTATTTTGACTCTCTGCCTCTCAGTCTATCACTCTGCACATGCATACTTCATACTCCAGTTTTATCATTTTGCAGTACTCTCCATCTGTAATTCCTTCTTCCAACAGAACGAACTCCTCTGTGAGGTTTTCGTCATTACTTCTGTAGTCGTGATTTACACTGAAGTAAAGGTAAAGGCTGCCATCAATGGTACCTATACCTTGTAGCGGTATGGCAGCTTGCGTACCCTGACAATCCCCAGAGCTATGCCAGTGGGAGTTTTACTCCTGGTAGGTTCAACCAAGCTGGACTGGTCTGTGTGGGTAGGGGTCAGACAAAAGCTGGTACCCTGGTCCTCTAGGTTGGAGGTTTTAGCATAGGGCTGACACCCCTGTCTGTGTAAAAAAAACAATGAAGTTACGGAAACAACAATAAATGAACAAACGTTGCTGCGGGATGGACATTCGGAGTCTGTGGCTCGTATGACTGTCAGTGGTGAAAGCCGAAAGGAAGTCACTGACATGAAAACAGATGTCCTGACCGCAAAACAGGATACAAGAATAGGTTTTTGGAATGTCAGGACAATGTACGAGACAGGTAAACTAAGACAGGTCACGACAGAAATGAGAAACTATAGGTTACACATTCTAGGGATAAGCGAGAGCAGATGGACAAGGGCAGGAAAAGTTAAAACAGCAACAGGAGAAACAGTACTTTACTCTGGAAGAGAGGATGGACAGCACAATGAAGGCGTAGCCATTATTCTACAGAAAGGAATAAAAAGGACATTACTGGAATGGAACCCATCAACAACAGACTGATAAGATTAAGATTGAGAGGGAGATTCACCAACACTACAATAATACAATGCTACGCACCAAAGAATGATATCGATGAGGAGGTCAAGGATGAATTCTATCAACAACTGCAGAAAGAAATGGAAGACACACCTAGATATGATCTTGTTATAGTAATGGGAGACCTCAATGCGAAAGTTGGTACACACAATACATATAATGAAAGAACAATGGGCAAATGCGGCAGCGGAACAGCAATGGGGATAAACTAATAAGTTTCTGTAGCATTAACAACCTGGTCATTGGAGGAACACTCTTCCCACATAAAGAAATTCACAAATTAACATGGGAATCACCAAATGGTCGGGACAGAAACCAGATAGACCACATCATGGTCAACGGTAGATGGAGACATGCATTACAAGATGTGAAGGTAAGAAGAGGTGCAAATGTGGGAAGTGATCACCATTTAGTAGTAGCAAAACTGAAAGTGAAACTAAGAAGGGCTTCACCATCTTTAGCGCCTTTTCATTTTCAAAAGAGATTGAACAATCTCACACTAATGAGCATTGAACATAAACTTCTGCGTGAAATTGATACATCCTATATCATCAACAAATTTGCTCATGCTAAATGTAGAAACATTAATATTTAAACAATAATGTTGACTGTGTTGTTACTTTTGATAATTCTTCTTCTTCCTTCTTCCTCGTTCGTCCTGAAAAGGACGGTGGTTGCGTTGTGTCTGTTTACGCCTAAGCTGTGATATTTGCACCTTTCGGTCGACACATCCGACTTCTGCACGGCATTTTTTAGGACCGGGTTTGCCTTCCCATTGCGATCCACACTCGCTCAGCCAGACTGCACTGCTGCAGACTGTTTCCAGGACCACCACGTGGAGGTGGAGTGCGGTCTTGACCAGCTCTTATTCGCTGGTCCTGACGCAGGCAGTCAAGCTATGAGTCGCTGACTGCATTCACTATTGCTGCGTTATTGGGTCCCTATTTTGATAATGATAATTACTATGCAAATTTAAAATGATTGTGTTAAAATATATTTGTGTTGTTTTATTGGTTTTTTTAAATATAGGGCCCCTGTCTTAACATATGCTACAGGCCCCGTACTAGCTTAATCCGGCCC
Source organism: Oreohelix idahoensis (assembly GCA_024509875.1). Lineage (NCBI taxonomy): Eukaryota > Metazoa > Mollusca > Gastropoda > Stylommatophora > Oreohelicidae > Oreohelix > Oreohelix idahoensis. The sequence goes on from JAMPIV010004012.1 coordinate 55,482, forward strand.
TGAACAGAACTAGTTTAATTAATTAGTGGGCCCCATGATTCTGGGAAGATACTCATATATCACGTGCTGGCCTTCAAAGTTTGTACACACCGCAGATTATGCTGATTTGGCCATGTCTGCTGCATGGAAGATAGTTACATCCCCAAAGATATTTTTTACTGGCAGATGACAAAAGAAAATCTGGGCGACCACAGCTGAAGTTCAAAGATGTGAACAAGAGAGACATGAAGATACTGGACATAAATCCAGCAGCCTGAGAGGATGAAGCTACCGATCACACCAAGTGGAGATGCTCCCTAGGGCGCCACCTCAGATTGCACGAAAAGAAGCTCTTACAACAAGCAGAATAGAATAGAACATGCCAAAAAGCGCAGGGGAAAAAGAAGCTTAGGGCTATCACCTCATGGGGCGTATCATTGCATTAGTCAGTTATGACTGAAAGGGGCTACTACAGGAATATAAGATAACAATCTTTAGATCTTTTTTAATAACCTGCATATATGAATAGAAGATATCAATCTTGAGATCTAAAACAGTAAGCCTTCAGGAATAAAAGATAGCCTGCATATTTAATATAAAATGTATATTGGAATGGAAGATATCAATAATAAGATCTAATGTACCATCTGTGACAGTCCAGTGGCCGCGTCATGTTGCTTGTTCACCTGTATAATGTTAGACTATTCAAATGTTCAATTGTTTCTGTCACAGTGGAAGGAAAGGATAAACGCCTCAGATGAAAATGCCCACTAATCCGTTGATTAGTTGATTTACTTATTTACTAATCCGTTGAGGCGAGTGAAAACCTCAGTCACCAGGTTCTCTGACTAACCCTGCTGTTTTGTATTAAATACACATATGCCTTAGTCCTCGAAATACTACACCTGAGAGAGAGAGAGAGAGAGAGAGAGAGAGAGAGAGAGAGAGAGAGAGAGAGAGAGAGAGAGAGAGAGAGAGAGGTGGAGTGGACCACATTCAAATAATAACGAATACTAGCAATGTTCCCAACTCTGTCTAATGTATTCAAATAATTATCACCACAAAATCACAACAATATATGTAGTTAGCGAAGTGTAACACATTGATGAAAATCTCAGATAACCGAATGCCTTATCTTCTCACAACTAAATATCCTCTTGCATTCGACAATACGAGTCGGCCATCATCACCCAAAAACCTCCTCGCTCGCTTTCCTCTCTCCTCTTCACTGCCCAATCAGAACGCCCCTTGCGTTAACCCCTGACCTGCTGACCTCGCAGTCTCGTGTTGTTAAGTTAAGTGTATGAAAACACCTCTCACACCCAACTGACATTATGTACCCGCCCCCAGCGGAGCACCGCCAGTCCACAGCTGTGTTACTCACACTGTGACATCTACTCTCCCCCCCGGGGAAAAAAAACAAAGTTTTTTTTTCTTCTTTTGGAAGGCGGCTGGGCGCACTCCCAACACCCAACATCCGGCTTTTGAGCCAAGTATACATTCATATCTTTCTTGTCTTTACATATCTTGCATACTCACTTAAACATCGTGTGGGAGAGAAAAAAAACCAAGAAAAAAACAAGCATTCTACAAACGAGACAGAGTGTCAGCTACAACGTTGAGCTTACCCTCTAAGGGTAAAACAGTAAATTTGTACTGCTGCAGTAAGAGAGCCCAACGAGTTAATTTCGAGCTTGTCGATTTCGACGACTGTAAAAATGAGAGTGGTCGATGGTCTGTCTGTAATACAAAATGTGCACCTATCAAATACCGGGACAACTTTGAAACTGCCCACACAATTGCCAAGCACTCCCTTTCAATCGTGGAGTACCTAGTCTCAGCCGGCAACAGCTTCCGACTCACATACATCACTGGATGTAAGGTACTCTGGTGGTCTTGCATTAAACAAGCTCCAATTCCTACAGAAGATGCATCTGTCCGCAAAACAGAGGGTTTTCGTAAATCTGGCATCAGTAAGATGGGTTTCCTAGAGAACACCCTCTTGATTCTAGATAAGGCTATCTCGCAATCTTGTGTCCACACGACCCTATTTGGCATCCCCTTATTCGTTAGCGAGGTAAGTGTAGCTGCAATGGAAGAGAACTGAGGGATGAACTTGTGATAAAAATTCACAAGTCCAATTAGACTCTTCACTTGCTTTTTTGTTTTAGGTGTCTGCAACTGTAACATCTTTGTGACTGTCACATCTTCCGGTTTCAGGTGATTATGACCTACAGTATGTCCTAAGAAACTTAACTCTTTAAAACCTATGCAAACTTTACTCGGCCGTGCCGTTAAATTATGCTGCCTTAGACACTGCAATAGGGAAGATAACCCCATCATGTGATCCTCCCATGACGCATGAAACAAACATATATCGTCGATATATGTAATAATATCTGAACGATGTCCTAATAATCTTCTCATCATCCTCACAAATGTGGCGGGCGCGTTCACTAAGCCAAAGCACATGACATTGAACTGAAACAATCCTTTGGGGGTGCTAAATGCAGTTAGAGGTTTTGCAGCCTCCGCGAGGGGTACCTGCCAATAGCCTCTAGACAGATCTAGTTTGCTGAAATATGTAGCGTGGGTGAGTTGTGTTAACAGACCTTCCTGATTAGGTATTGGTTCAGCGTCAACGACGGTGATGCTGTTCCATCTCCGAAAGTCAATGCATATACGAAGAGATGCGTTCTTCTTGCGAACCACAACCATTGGAAAAGAATATGGGGAATCAGACGGAGAAATGATCCCCAGTCGTTGCATGTCACCAATTTCTCTCTCGACACCTGATTTGAAATGCATGGGCAATGGATACGGTTTTACCCTAATAGGCTGATCACATGTCAGAGTGATATCATGACAAATCAGGTCTGTCCGTCCTGGCAGATCTGTGAGGACATCCTTAAACTCCGCTAATATAATCTGTACTTCCGACTTTTGTTCTACTGTTAGGTCATCCCCGATTCGCACCATATTCCATGACTCCAAAGGAACCAGGGGTACGAGGGATAACTGGATATTCCCTTCACCTTTTTCATCTCCCGTGTCATCAATGACTGCCGTACATGCCACTCTTGCTTCAGTCTGTGCTGCACTTGTGACTGCTTTCAATGACTCAGGTCGTTCTACATATGGCCTCAGCATATTCACATGAAATACCTTTTCCTTATTTCGGACCGAAATTAGGTAATCGACATCTGTCATTTTTTAACCACATTGAATGGTCCTTGCCACGTAATGCTCAAGCGATCCTCTTTAGCTGGTAAAAGTAGCCAAACTTCCTCACCTGGAATCAGGGATACTAGTTTGGAGTTTCGATTTGCATACTTCCGATACCGTGCTAAAGGCCCCGCCAAACAATCACGTGCCACCAAACAAGATCTTACAATACGTTCTCTGAAGCTCACTACATACTCATAACTCGTAACTGAGGTGCTATTTGCACATTTTCCAGTTAATAAATCCTTCAATATGTGCATCGGCTCCCTTGGGTTTGCCCCATACAGTAATTCGAAAGGGAAAAATCCTGTACTCTCTTGGGGAGCCTCCCTATAGGCAAACAGGACCGCTGGGAGTAACCTATCCCATTCTTGCGGAGATTCTGCGATCACTTTTGCCAGCATGTGTTTTAATGCACCGTTAAAACGCTCGCAAACTCCGTTTGACTGAGGGTGATATGGACTCGTGAATGTTTGGGCAATACCCAACAGCCCAGTGATTTCTGACATCTCCTTCGAAATGAACTGACGGCCCCTATCCGATAATATCTCTTCCGGAAAACCAAACCTGCAAAACAACATCTGCAAAGCCTCTGCGACTGCTTGTGAAGTAATACTCTTCATCGGTACCGCCTCCGGCCACCTGGTGCACAAATCTACCATTGTTAACATGAAACGATATCCTCTGTCTGAAGTGACCGCGAGGGGGCTGATAAGGGTGGAATTAGGATGCCGTCGAATTACCACCTCTATCGACACCAGGTATTACAATGCAAGATGTGGGTGTCTTATCTGGTTTAGATTGTTGCTGTGTGTGTTGCAGTAGAACAGTTCACAGGGTACACCACAGGCAACATGACGTGTAGAGTCATAAAAAATGGTAACTTCGCTTTAGGTTTATACCATTTATTGCACGCCACAAAACAGTCATGATACTTATGTTATCATCGGCATAGCACAACGAATGCAGCATTCAAACTCATGTTAACTGACAGTCATGTAGAAGTCAATACTCAATAGTTGTATGGAAAACAAATATCATAGCGAAGCTTGATAAATAATACATATAACTTCTGCAACCGTGGTCAGCTGCAGATCCTTAATGTTCATAGACAATAATAATTATTCCTTCCTGATGCTAGCAGATCAGATGTATACAATACGTCCGTTTACTGTCTGCACGTGAGTAGCATACATGGATTACAGGTCAGCTCGACCTTTATAACCTTCCTAAGTCTAACCATCTGACTTGGACGTGATCTCTGATATAACGAATCCTGGAACACAGACAATAGTCTTGTTGGTCTAGAGCGACCCATAGATATATAACTAGTTCAGGTATAAAGATACCGGTGACTTAATCCTAGTCAAAGTACCTCTCCATTTTGAATCACACAGGCGAGCGAAAAGGCGACAAAATGACGAACCTCTAGATGATAGCCTAAAGTTCGATACAAGAGGAATTACCTTATTACGGAAAATCAACCATGAACATATGCCTCCAGGCAGGCTTGAATAATACGGGGAAATAGTCTAGTTAGCTAACTAACTCACAAAGACAATGTATTTCCCTCAGAGAATCACAAGACGCAGTCGCGTCCGCTCGCTAATCAGTCCATTTCTCAACTGCCCGACCTGGGCGGAACAACAAAACGACAACCCAGTCGAGACATGCGCAGAGTGACAATCTCTGAGTCGCTGTTCACAATAAGACGATTCTAAGAACATTCGAGATAAAAGTCTTACACAGTCGCGCCTTTTATGGACATGAACAGAAGCGTTAAGAAAGGTTTCAAACATCTACAACAGTTGACTGATACTACCAAATAAGGAGATATGGTCACGCTTCGTTCAAGACATTATAGACCGAACGTGTCTCTATACAAGAGGAGGTAAACTCATAAAAAATAGCAGTATCGATATATCGGATTCTGTCCCTTTGACCATAAAATATATATATAACATGCATTTCAGTCAAATAATGATCATACATACGAAAAACGATCATACAAAGACTTTGGAAAAAAGTAATTATTTGTGCGTAACAGGGGCCTATAATATCAATCGCTACTTTCTGGAAAGGACGTACTGACAAGTCCGTAACCTGCACTGGAGCTTTGGAATTTCTGCCTTTATGCCTCATCTGTTGGCATATCTTAAAGGACCCACAATATAGTTTAATGTCCTTGCTAAACAATGGCCAATAGAATTGTGACAGCACCCTCTGGCGCGTTCGAGCCACACCCATATGTCCCTCGAAAGGGGAGTCATGTGCCACCTCTAATACTTTTGTTCTAAAACTACACGGTACCACCACTTGGCGCTGAATTTGTACTCCCTTAGCGAAACACCTCATGAGAACATTATTCTTGAGCTCGAACCAATGTCTGGCCAGCTTCGTGCACTTTATATCACATTTTTTTTTTTTGTACACTGAGTACAGCTTTAAGAAATTTTAATTTAATTACATTACATTACGATGGCTAGCCTCTTAGAATTTGTTGAGGTTGGTAAAGAGCTAGCATTAACAGGCCCTGCTTTACAGGAATGGGCAGAAAAAAAATGGAAAGAAAAACAGGAAAATGATAGAAAGGAACGGTGTGAGGAGAGAGAATTCCAGAAATTGAAGACAGAAGCAGAGAAAGAGATGAAGAAGATAGAAGCAGAGAAAGAGATGAAGAAGATAGAAGCAGAGAAAGAGTTGAAGAAAATTGAAGCTGACAGAGAAATAAATCTAAAGAAGCTAGATAATGAGTCCAGGAAGCAGGATTCAAGTGGGAAAGAATTCTCACGTCCCTATAGACTACGGTTACCCAATTTTAATCAAGATTTGGACAGTATGGACGTGTATTTGGAACGTTTTGAAGCTGTAGCTTTGGCTTGGAAGATAAAGAAGGAGGAATGGCCTGTTCTGCTGGGAAATTTGCTTTCAGGATCTGCGTTAGAAACTGTGTATAGTATCCCTTTAGCCGACAGAGCAAATTATGACATAGTCAAGGAGAGGTTGTTAAGGAAATTTCGTCTAACGGCGGAAGGGTATCGGGCTCGTTTCCGAGACGTGAGACCAAGCGTCAATCAGGATTTTGAGGATTTCATTGCGAAAATTACTCAGCTATTAAATCGATGGATTGAGATGGAAGGTATTACTAAAGACTTTGATGGGCTTTTCGACCTAATGTTACGGGACAAGGTATTGTCATCGTGTTCATCTGAGCTTATTGCGTTTTTCAAGGAACGCAAGCCCAAAAACATCGGTACGATGTCAGAATTAGGACACCAATACGTGACCGCGCATCCAGGAAAGGTCATACACAGGGAGAGTATCTCTGAGACTTTCTCAGCGAGTATAGGAAAGATTACTAGAAAACCTTACAATCAACATAGATCGAAGAGTGCCGATAGATTTGGCCCCAGAAGATTTAATTATGGTAGACCCTACTTTCGAGGAGACAGATCTCCTGCACGGTATGACAATTATCGGGACCATAGATCACCAAGGAAGAAATTTAACTATCAATCTGATAGAAATCAATACAGATATAGTGGAGACAGACAGGATAGGTACCCGCGGAATCAGATCCAGATAGATGCGCCAAACGAGCAGGAACAAAGACGATTTCGCAAAAGCTCACCTTACCAAAGAAACAAATCCTTTGAGAAAAAGGAGCCAGACCGAGTAGTCAGACACTCTCCAAACAATAGTCCGAAAAAGGATAGCAATACGCAGCTACACTGTAGTCTTTGTAAGGGAACAGGACATTTAGCAAAGGTCTGTGCTAATAATTCAGAACGAGCGAATTCGGCTTGTATATTAGAAACCTTTAACAATGAGAATTGCGAGGGGTGTAGACCATTATTTGAGCCAGATGGTAAGCCTATGCTTATTTGTGGTCACACCCTGCCTTGTCTCTCTTCGCTTGAAGAAAATGGTAATTTGGAATTGCATCCAGGATTTGTGCAAAAGCAGGAAGTGTCAGGCAGGGGTGTAGTCTCTCCCCCCTACTCTACGTTATAGCACTAGAAACCATGTTCGGCATGCACCCAGTTCCACAAGAAGACTCAACCACTTGATTTCCACAGGTACGTCGTCTCGTTAGCCAGTAAACACTGTGTAGTGGCAACACTGTCCCACTGTTGGCTTTCCAACGGCGTTGCAGCGGCCCCTAGTCTTGATTAGTCAGACACTGAAATGAATGCTACCAAGACTGCCATCAACTTGTTCGCCCAACCTGTACTAGCAGCAACATATTGGTCCTCTCAGTTGGTTATTATTGGTTGACTGTCGTTCTGTCATATTAAATTCTTTACAGTATTCTTGACAGTATTCTTCCAAGTTCGTTAGTATCTTATTCCCTTTTTAAGTAATCGTGCTTGATGGTGAATCGCGAATGGTGGGGTGAACTTCAAATTCAACAGTAATGGATTCCACAACGCTTCTTATGTATGGGTCCATAGATACGTACATAGTTTAATGAACGAGACATTTCATCAATTGACATTTGCATAAGTAAAAATACATCAGCTCCGTGCAGTTATTCTAGTCTTCTTCAAATAAATCCTTTAACGTCAAAATGTCCTGTGGTTTACACGCGATTTCCGTATGTCGGTAAATCCGGTAACGAACCACTATACTTCTGGCGAATACTAATGATTCTGACAAATCATAACATAAATACCTGCAGTTCCTCATCTAAGGAAATTCATACAACCAAATTGGAATGCTTCGCTCTTGCATCCATAATACGAGATAATTGACCCTACCGTTTATCTCCGTGAAGAAACTACTGCACCATATAATACCAAACAGGAGCTATTAACAATGCGCCTATCTCGGACGCCTTCATGGTCTGAAGTCCCAATGTAATATGTTGTCAAGTGGTGCCTTAACAACTCACCGCGTCATACTTTATCCTAGACAACTCTATCAATTTGCGTTCATCACCGTGAAGCGCGAAAACCTCTAAACTTTATAGAATACCCCTAAGTTAATGTGAAATTATAAAATGCACACTATAGAAGTGGCTAACATCATTACACGAGTCGTAACATTTCCTGACCGACCGGGATAAAAAAAATCTATTATATAGATTTTTTAAATATTAATGCGAAAAATTATAATAATAACGCGATTAATTCTTACAAAAATTAATTTCCCGACATACGGCCCCACGATGTTTTGAACCAACCAGTGTTTGAGGTCGCTGTCAAAGTATTAAAATGTCATATAATAACTACAGTAAGTAAAGAAAAGTCAACGGTCAGGTGTAATATCATGCAATTAACTACGGGTGTGTTAACTAAACTAAGGTGTAGTGACTTACTAAGGTATAACTAAGTACTGTCATCTAAATAACTAATGTACTAAAGTATGGAGTAAATCTAACTAATTAAACTAATAACGTATTGTATTAGAGAAAATAATACAAAGAAAACATATGAGAGAGAAAAAAAAATGAATATATGAGACAAAAGAAATGAAAGGAAGTAATACAGAATATAAGTAATTAGACAAACTAATTATGAAGTCTGTAAGTGAGAAATAAACTAACTTAATTTACATATAAAATCTAGTAAAGAAATGTGAGTCATATATATTTAACCTAAAACTAATAATAATCTTCAATTATCATCTATTTGAATTACGATTCCTTTTATAGGAAATATATCAATTATTATTTTCCTAATGTTCATTTAAAGTATATACTAGTACAACAGTCTTGAAAGGAAAGTGTCGTATCACCTAATTAACTACTCTAAGTTATAACCATAAAATAAAAATATAATTATATAATATTATATAACTAAAGTATTATATATAACGAAAAGAAGGCAAAGAATACGCCATGAGTATATGAGCAAATAAAAATGACAGTATGGAAATGAGATGATGGTAGGTGTGAAAGAATAAAATTAATTTAAGAACAGTAGATTAATAAAGTTAATTATGAACTATCTATCTAAGTAAGAAATAAAATAAATTAAGTTACTTATTCAAATTAAAATATTCTATCTACCATCTAAGATATAAAAGTTAATCATAATATTAAATGTAAATAGTATTGTTGTATTAATCTGTATGTTAATACGAAGGTAAGTAATATGTTAATTAATATTAACTAATGTTTAGTTTAATGTATATACTTGATATTCATAAGTGTCACTAATACAACGTGTATTCTTATTAATCATACAGAATATAAATGTTCATTATTTTCACAATTGCTGTAAATGTTCCTTCTGTAGTCGTAGTCACGAATTGTTCGAATACAATATTGAATGTGTGTCACGTAAATGTTTCCATTCAGTTTAAAGTGTAAATTGATGGCAAATCGTTCTGTACAAATAGTAGATCGTTATGGACACTATCCAAAGTCCTTAATAGTAGACAAGGAAAACCAAGAAAGGGTCTTCAATCACACTTTTTTTCGAATGATAAAATGTACATTGTTATTGAGTTTCTAGTAGTGATTAATTATATGTCCAACATCAATTTCGTGGTAGAGGATAACGAAATATCTTGATCAATCATTGGAAACCACTTGGAAGCAATGACAGTTGATTGAAATATTTGTAAATATGTTCATGTCCTAATTGTTTGGACATACGGCCTTGACTCGGTATCGTTTCCATCATTTGACTTTGTAATTTGAGTAGATACATATTCTGATGTAGAACTTGCCTTATGTCGAAGTTTGAATGGAAAGTCGATAGTTAACATGAATTTTCATAGTGTAATCACAATTTTGAAATGTGAAAATGAATTGATGTCTGTAAATGTCTAAACGTTAGTAAACCATCGAGTCTCTTTCCTAGTTTCAAATCGTGAACCAGCATAATAATGTGACGAATATATAAATCGTGAATATATATATAATATATATGATATATATATACATATATATATATATATATTGATCGAAGTGGATAGTGATTGAAACATCATCCATAAAGTCATCGACTTTGTAATATTCCATAATCGTTCATAATTCAGTACACTTGTATCGTTAATTATTATCAGCTGATGATGAAAAGTGGCGAGATATTGAGTCTGTGACAACGTTCTCCGATACTGAAATCGACTCTATGGTGACCTGGAATGTTGATTACGACGTAGTCATGTAGTAGTGATATGCCTGACTCAAGAGCCTTACGTTCGTGCCATATAATCGACCATGTGATAAAGTAGACTCGCATCATTGTTTTACAGTCGATGTGGAACTGAGATTCTTCGAAATTGAATTCTTTTCAATCGATTACTTGATCTTGTTTGAGAGCAACACCGAAGACGACGTTGCCTGCACTGTCGAAAATGCAAATTTGTGTAAAATTTAGTAACGTATTTTGATTTCTAAATAGAATGTTTAATAAAAATGTCCCTAGTGATTTAGTGAGCGTGATTTTAGCAATGTAAGTCCACTTGTATCTCATAAGCATGTCTATCCACAAACGAATAGACGATATACGAACTTATACTGCATTGGCTGAGCATAGTTATGACCATCAACGAAGTTATTGTCTATCGTCGGCATGGTAAAAACAATGTAAAGACAAAATACAAATTGTCATAGCAGACAAGACAACAAAATTGTTCTCTACCAGAAAAGTTTACACTAACCAATCTATGTAAGAATAGATGACAAGAGAAAAAAGAAATGATGACTGACTATGCTGAGTCATCAAAGATATGAGACAAATAGTGTTACTACAACATGTTATCTGCGTGACGCAGAATCAGGTACTAATTGTAACTTTAGATAATGGCGATGAAAGTAAGCACCATTATCACGCTCGACAACTATACGAGCATCCCTATTGTTACATAAGGTAACCAACGCCTTACTGTTCTGACCATTGAATGATGGCAGAAGACGAACAAACTTAACGTTTGCCGTATACTGAAAAAAATTACCAAGTTCCTGCCATGTCGTACCTTGTGGCAGATTATGTACTAATACCGTGCGAGAATATGCACTTTTCCCAATATATGTAGTATCATTAACACTAACATGGGAAAATGATTGATGTGCAACCTTAGTTGCATGAGGTACATTGCAATGTATGTCCCTCCCGTAAGTATAATTCTTTCTATAGACTGTATTGTTATGTTGAGCCCGAGTAAGATGAACCTTATCCTGTAATAGTACATTTGTAGAACCTGTAGTCGTCGACGGATCAGAAGACCTACATACATTCTTTTGTTTCATTGTGCTGGTATTAATTTTATTGAGTGTCTTCCTATCACTCTTAACTCCAACATTATTTTCCAACATATTACTCTTCTTCGTAACGTCCTTGTCAATGTTGACAACGGCAACAGTTTTCTTAGGATCAGTTGTCATCTGATCCTGTCGCCAAGACTCATTGCCCGAATCGGCAGTATTCTTCTTTCGAGGGAAGGTATATCTCCCCCGGAATGATTTCTTAATATTAACTGGTTGTGTTGAAACCTTAATGTCGCCCTTAGTACTTGAAACATGTCGTATGATAGGTCTATCATACCTGGTTTTGGACAATATATTGTTGTCCAATATCATATCCAGCAGACCATCAACCCTTTTTTTTAAATTAATAATTTCACCATTTAACTGTGAGATTTCCTCACTTTGCTTGACCTGCATTTGTTTTAATTCAATATTTTCATTTACCTCACCCTGCAGTAATGATTTTGATGTAGTCAATTGGTCCTCATACTTACTTTCGTGTTGAACATGTGGATGTTCATCGTCATGAGTTACCATCTCTTCGTTCTGAGTTAACTTCAATTGACTCACTTCCAACTTCAAGTCATTAAGCTGAGCAGCATGAGACTGAGTCTCTATATGTACTCTTCTTTCTATGTTTTTTTTCTATCTTTGCTCTCCTCTGTCGTGCTATTTTCTTTAATTTCTTCTTTTGTTCTACCAACACATTTGGCTGCAATCGAGCTACTTCTGAAGTAAGCTCTTGAATCTTAACACATTGTGTGATAGTTTCTAGTTTTAAAGCTACATTTGTCTGATCAAGTGATTTCAGTCGCTCAACCTCAGATAACAACGACTGAATGTGTGCACACTGTGCATGAAGTTTTCTTTGGTAAGATGAGGCATTATCTTGTGAAATTTTCAATGCAAGTTTCTTAACCTCAGACTCCAAAGCTTTATTTTTTTCCATGGTGGATTCTAATGAGGCTTCTAATTCTTTCTTCTGACTACGACATTTAGTAAGATCTACTATCAACACCGACACTTGATTATTCGAACCAGTAATTTCAAAATCCATTGCTGACAGCTTCTTCTCATATTCACCTTTTTGCTGTATCAGCTCATTAGTAAGGGCAATCTCCCTATCCTTATGCCTCGTTATAGTTTCCTTCAACTCATTCAACTCAATACTACTACCTTCCTGAGTAGTCATTTTACCTTCATCATGAAAAATAGTGGATAATAGTTTATAGAGTCTCACTGCTTTCTTCTGTGAAGGGGCATATCTACATCCACTCCAAGCAAACTCCTCAAGATCATGGCTCATTTGAGTTAAGAAATGTTCTATGGCATATTCCTCACAGCTTGCACCAATTAAACCCAATATATCTCCCTCCTGGAAAAAATGTTCAAAAAATATCCATAGTAACTATATAAATATATGACTCACTGAGTAAATTAACTTATTATATGTATGTGCAATAACGCAATATAACCAATATAATATTCCTTAGCCAGTCAATTATATAAATCTCCAATACTGATATACTCAATTATATATATATATATACCCCAATTGTGAATAAGGTACTGTGACTAGCCCCGTCACCTAATTACCCATTCATATGCTTAACAAATTCGTTGTAAGCTCAAAATTTATATTTATTTCCCAATATTTTATACCAGTATTACATATTCATAACAACACCTAGTAGTTATAAACTTCCTAGTTTAAGATGCTGAAAATATTTAATGCATCCAATATCCTCACTTAATACTCAAGGGTATCGTCCATCCCGTTATATTATTTATTTCAATTATCTACCATATTATGCCATACTCAGGCAGAAAAAATAGTTGCTACTTGCACCACTAGAAAAAACACCCAGAAAATATTTCCTGTATCAAATATTTTCAAATTAATCACCTATAAGTGATATATTATTTATTATATATGTATCTTATAATAATATTAAGGTTATTAATGAGGAACATATACAATTATTAACTAAAGAGTTTGACAATACAATTTTCACAAGACAAGTCGAATTACCAACATTAAAATTATTTTACAACTAAATAAACATCACGGAAGTGACGAAGTATACTTAACTTAGGATATAGGTCAGAGCACAAAAAATTCTAGTAGCGAAAGGTTAACAAAACATGAACCCTTACAAATGACGTCAAAGTTTTATGTGTCAAAATGAAAGATAGCAAGGTCAGGGTTAACGGACATATTACGAACAGCAGACAAAAACTCAATTATAATAAAACTAATGACAAAGATAATACAACATGCATATACAAAACTTCACAGCTAACAAATAATATTCGACTGAATTCAATGACGAAAAAAGTATGCCGCAGCAGTTAGCGGATTCTTCGTCAGTCGAAAATAGTCAAACGGTTTCCTATCGAACGATTCTAGATTCTACGGTCTGCGAAGCGACATTGTAGACATATCTAGAATTCTCGCTTAAACAAACACCAACAACTTACAAGCATTTCACAAACCATGGAACATATAATGACAATCTTAAATAAACATGCCTAGAAACAGCAAATGGACTACTGTTTGCTTATTGGACCAACAACGGGTAGGCTACTTAGCTTTTTGTGTACGAGTAGCTTCCTCGTTCAGTGCTGGCATGTATCAACGGAATAAACCAATGTTGAGAAATGTACTCAATGTTAGAATCGATCAATTTTTAAATATCTGTTAATAGGAGAACAACAGAAGTGATTGCGTCATTTAAGGGCTGAGTTGCCCACTGTAATACTTCAAACAATTTATCTTGTGTGTTTCGTACTGAAAATACTCAATAGCTACCATATACCCCAATTGTGAATAAGGTACTGTGAAAGCAAAGCATCTTTTTTTGGGACGCCTAGCTGGCCGTGGGGTCAGTGTGATTCGCTTGATAGCTAGGCGGAGTTGTCGTACGGAAGGTACGGGGTTCGAACCCTGGGTAAGCCACTCACGTCTGTTGTTTTTCTGTTGTCCAATTGTTCTACTTCTTTATTTCTTACGAGTGCCTGAAAACATACCTTTATGTTTGTCTAATATTAATTTACAGAAAAAACAGGCCTCGGGTTTTTATTTCCTTATGTATTATTTATATTTTATACAATACCATCACCTATAAGTTCTATACTAATGTCCTTAAGTCTTCTACTATTTACTGGACACAGTATCAAGGTCTTTGTCTTGTTTGGACTGACACATACTGTTAATAGGAGAACAACAGAAGTGATTGCGTCATTTAAGGGCTGAGTTGCCCACTGTATACTTCCGGTGTTATCTTGTGTGTTTTCGTACTGATAAATAGCCAGCAAAGCATCAACATATAAATTAACTAAAGAGTTTGACAATACAATTTTTTTTTGGGGATTAAAATAGCTAAATGGCCGTGGGGTCAGTGTGATTCGCTTGATAGCTAGGCGGAGTTGTCGTACGGAAGGTACGGGGTTCGAACCCTGGGTAAGCCACTCACGTCTGTTGTTTTTCTACTAATGTCCTTAAGTCTTCTACTATGACGAACAAACTGGACACAGCCGTATCAAGCGGTCTTTGTCTTGTCGAAGATACTGTCACAACGGTTAATAGGAGAACAACAGAAGTGATTGCGTCATTTAAGGGCTGAGTTGCCCACTGTATACTTCCGGTGTTATCTTGTGTGTTTCGTACTGATAAATAGCCAGCAAAGCATCTTTTTTTGGGGATGCCTAGCTGACCGTGGGGTCAGTGTGATTCGCTTGATAGCTAGGCGGAGTTGTCGTACGGAAGGTACGGGGTTCGAACCCTGGGAAGCCATCAAATGGACTAATGTTTTCTTATTGACCAACGGGTTCTACTTCTTAGCTTTTTGTGTACGAATAGCCTTCCTCGTTCAGTGCTAATATTATTTCAACAGGAATGACCAGATGTTGATGAAATGTACTTCAATGTTAGATCGATCTTGTTTTTCTTGATTCATTCCTCATACATTGACTTGATGATTCATTTTGACTTGACATTCGATACAATTGTTACCGGCCACTACTTGACTTTCAACTTGCAGCGATGATGACGTCAGTTTGACCTTTATGACACATGCGCAATGGTTCATATCGTGCTCAAATCACGTGAGCGCACGACAAAAGTAAACAGTTCTTGACACATGTGAATGAGAATTCGGTAACCTGGAAGAAAAAAATTTTCGTCCCCACACATTGGACGCCAGATTGTTACAGTCTATTTTTATTGAAGACCAGTTGGTTATTATTGGTTGACTGTCGTTCTGTCATATTAAATTCTTAACAGTATTCTTGACAGTATTCTTGCAAGTTCGTTAGTATCTTATTCCCTTTTTAAGTAATCGTGCTTGATGGTGAATCGCGAATGGTGGGGTGAACTTCAAATTCAACAGTAATGGATTCCACAACGCTTCTTATGTATGGGTCCATAGATACGTACATAGTTTAATGAACGAGACATTTCATCAATTGACATTTGCATAAGTAAAAATACATCAGCTCCGTGCAGTTATTCTAGTCTTCTTCAAATAAATCCTTTAACGTCAAAATGTCCTGTGGTTTACACGCGATTTCCGTATGTCGGTAAATCCGGTAACGAACCACTATCCTTCTGGCGAATACTAATGATTCTGACAAATCATAACATAAATACCTGCAGTTCCTCATCTAAGGAAATTCATACCACTAAATTGGAATGCTTCGCTCCATAATACGAGATAATAGACCCTACCGTTTATCTCCGTGAAGAAACTACTGCACCATATAATACCAAACAGGAGCTATTAACAATGCGCCTATCTCGGACGCCTTCATGGTCTGAAGTCCCAATGTAATATGTTGTCAAGTGGTGCCTTAACAACTCACCGCGTCATACTTTATCCTAGACAACTCTATCAATTTGCGTTCATCACCGTGAAGCGCGAAAACCTACAAACTTTATAGAATACCCCTAAGTTAATGTGAAATTATAAAATGCACACTATAGAAGTGGCTAACATCATTACACGAGTCGTAACAGCCTACAGTGTATGTGACCTAAAATAGATTTCTGACCTGGCGCTGCATTGACGTGCAAAGATAATCAAACACGAGGACCCAAATACGAGCTCCCCACCTGACACAGGGTATTTTGTATTAAATACACATATGCCTTAGTCCTCGAAATACTACACCTGAGAGAGAGAGAGGTGGAGTGGACCACATTCAAATAATAACGAATACTAGCAATGTTCCCATCTCTGTCTAATGTATTCAAATAATTATCACCACAAAATCACAACAATATATGTAGTTAGCGAAGTGTAACACATTGATGAAAATCTCAGATAACCGAATGCTTTATCTTCAAACAACTAAATACCCTCTTGCATTCGACAATACGAGTCGGCCATCATCACCCAAAAACCTCCTCGCTCGCTTTCCTCTCTCCTCTTCACTGCCCAATCAGAACGCCCCTTGCGTTCACCCCTTACCTGCTGACCTCGCAGTCTCGTGTTGTTAAGTTAAGTGTATGAAAACACCTCTCACACCCAACTGACATTATGTACCCGCCCCCAGCGGAGCACCGCCAGTCCACAGCTGTGTTACTCACACTGTGACACACAGTATTATTGGACAACACAACTTCTGAACATCACAGAAAATTTTCTTGAAATTAAATCAATGACTGGTGAGGCGTTTTCTTATCTTTAATGCTAAAGATCCCAGAACACAGCTCTTGTTCGACATTAAACCACAATTTCATCTAAACAATACTTTGGTATGTCCTGGATCATCTTTTTAGAGGCTAGAGTAAATTATAAATTGTCAGTCGTTTATCAAGTCCTACGCTGTCTAGTTAGTAATGTCATCAAGTACCGCTATCAACTGTTTGGGAGTCCCTAATCTAAAATCCTCACATAGAAGTTCTAACACTGACGTTAATGTCCCTTTCAAACTATCGCCTGCCTTAGAATCACTGATCTAAATTCTCAATAGCAAACTTTATTAAATGTAGTTGTTCCTGTTTCAGAATGAATATTATACTACAACGGTTCTCACCTTATCAGATTGTAATTACAAGTTCCCGCCCACGTCACTAATTTGAGAACCCATCTCTTAAAGTCTACACAATGATTTTTACGATAATGTTCCTTTGCTAAATGATCCGCATTAAACCGGAGCGCAAGGCTGAGTTAATTGGATGCTCTTAGAGAGATCTGTTGATGAGTCGTAAATTTGCTTTCGTCTTATCCTGCATCAACACTACTTATTAGAACGTAAAGGTTTGTTACCTCGCTGTGCTGGAACCGTCTCACCGAAGATGTTGTAGGTAGTGCTGGAGGTTTCTATTTCAGATGATGAACTACCTTAGTAATATCTGGTAATGACTCAAAACTCTTGGTGAGTTCTTTGTTACATCTCTCGTACTAGCAATTCTTAACTCCTAATTGAGCACTCCAAGTCTTTATTTCTGCAGTACACTTCTACATCATAGTCTCCGAGTTTTCTGAGGCGGACAGTTCTTCTTCTTCTTCTTAGATACTTAACCACCGACCGTCAAAGCAGTGCAGGAAGATTGTGTATTCCCAAAAATTTGGGGTAAGTTGTGAACATTTCTATTACAAATGTGAATTTAACATATTTTCGTCCTAGTGGATATATATTAGACTAGCAACCTCAACCAATGAAAATAGTATATTAATGAACCACTACAGCAAGAGCTGGTGATTGTTTCTGACTAGTCGTGCGGAAAACTCGACAGCTGAGCGACCCCAGACTCCGACTGGAGCAGTGATGAGTGATTGTTTGTGCCGCCAGTGTAACATATTATCTTGTGAAGATTTATGTACCTTTTTTAATTGTAATTCAGGCAAATCATTATTCACGCACTCCAGACGCAATTTCCTAGTTAACATCCAGAAGGATATGGGTGAATTTTCATCATATTCCCTGAGTTACACTATGTGCTCGGGAATTTAATTCTTCTGAGAGGTTAACATTGGTGGGTGGAGCGCATGACAATGGTTCTGTTAGTTTGCGGTGAACAAATGTACTTAGCATGCATTTGTTTCTTTCTATTTGTCTAAAGTTCGTGGTTACAAGCCATCAGACGATTTCTGGTACTATCCGCTAGTGTGAGAGAAAAGCATCCACCACAACCGCCTACAGTGGAAGAGAGTGTGGAGAAAGCTTTCGTCAGCACAGAATTGATGAACAACAGCTGCAGGACTCACTCATACAAGCTAAGTGCTAACTAAAAGGAACCAGCAAAAAGAACATTTCAGTTAAACGTTAAGTATAAAGTTAAATTCCCACCTACGTCTCAATGACGAGAATTTTATATCCATCAAAATTCCACTAATCTTTCCATATTTATTTTAACCTGTTAAAGACTATTTCACTATTAAATTTGTTACCTGTTGTTTTAAAACTAAACAAAAGGCGACGGATCAGATATAATGCGTTAACAATTGTTCAGCCCAAGGCCACATTGTTCGTGACTTCTGGAAGTATCTTGTGAATGTTCCTGTTACGGTGGGATAAATTCAGAGGATCATGCATGGAACCGCGAATGATAGCAGGTGTTCATTCAGGACATTATGGTCAGTACACATAACAAAGCCGGTAGGTGAACAGGTCCACGGGAAAACATGGTTGACATTTAATGAACCATCTTACACATAACGTGGCGGCTTCCTAAAAAATCAATAATGCCACAATGGATATATTTATATCACTCTCCATTAACCCGGAGCTCGAAAAATTACATCTCTCTCGGACGCAAACACAAAGACGGAAAAACCAATTAATTAACACACTGAACCCCACGACACGTGACCAAAAACGTCACTAGTTGACCGTCGCTCAACCACGGGTGAACGTCTCGTGCAAACCGTAGTTTGACTACAAGCGAACACAATTCCTCACATAAAAATGGAAATGTGCTAGCGTGTAGTAACATGCCACGCTATTTTATCTGCATCCTAAATCTATCCTTAACAGTTCCCTTCAGGTAGAAGTGTTATTAACCTTCTACCTACATCTCTGCCAAGAGTAATCTTGAGCGCAGGTAGATACTTGGAAGCCAATATTAGATACTCTTGAGTTTTGGTCACTGTTGGACCACTACTGCAAAGCAGGGGAGACAATCCGTGACACTTTTCTTTCTACTGTTATCTTAATTTGATGTGTATCTTCAGAGAGTTGAAAATTAAAATTAACTAATAGCTTTGAAAATATATATTTAAAAAATCATGGGCTGTTATAAACTTTTATTGAATCCACAATATCTTTACGCGATATTAACTGTCTTCAGCATTTCGGTAAGATGAAATAAATTAATTAGCAATGGTATTCTCAGTATGCACATTTCAATTAATCATATGAAGGTGGTTGCCAGTAGCAACACATACAGTAATACCACCGTGTAGTTCCCAGAGGTCTCTGACGAGACAAAGAATAGGACTACTGCCCCATCTGGCATATCATAAAGGCAACTTATACAAGATTGTGCATACAGCTGTCAACCTCATTAAGTAAAACAAGTTGCTGAGAAACTGCTTCTACAAGAGACAAGTTTTAGTGCCAGCTTCTAGCAGTGGGGTCAGCTGCTGTTGTGGTTCCATACTCAACAGGAAGAACAAAGGGACATAATGATTAATAAAGAAGCAGACAAGAGGAACCTTATGCCATCATGTTGTGGTGCACCCTACAGCTTGTGATGTGTAGAAAGAGCTACGTAAGCAATATTGGCAGGCACACATCACATCAAGATCCCTGTTACTAATTACACAGATTTCTATGACCAATCAATGCCCTTAATTTACTACAGCAATAAAGTCAACACTAAAGTCAGCCTACAGCATACGTTCAACTATTTATATTTATTTTATTACTTTTATTCCCCAGCTTGACAGAGGTCACTCATTTTCCAGCCAGCTCCTTTGTATTTTGACTCTCTGCCTCTCAGTCTATCACTCTGCACATGCATTCTTCATACTCCAGTTTTATCATTTTGCAGTTCTCTCCATCTGTAATTCCTTCTTCCAACAGAACGAACTCCTCTGTGAGGTTTTCGTCATTACTTCTGTAGTCGTGATTTACACTACAATAAATGAACAAACTTTGCTGCGGGATGGACATTCGGAGTCTGTGGCTCGTATGACTGTCAGTGGTGAAAGCCGAAAGGAAGTCACTGACATGAAAATGGATGTCCTGACCGCAAAACAGGATACAAGAATAGGTTTTTGGAATGTCAGGACAATGTACGAGACAGGTAAACTGAGACAGGTCACGGCAGAAATGAGAAACTATAGGTTACACATTCTAGGGATAAGCGAGAGCAGATGGACAGGGGCAGGAAAAGTTAAAACAGCAAACAGGAGAAACAGTACTTTTACTCTGGAAGAGAGGATGGACAGCACAATGAAGGCGTAGCCATTATTCTACAGAAAGGAATAGAAAGGACATTACTGGAATGGAAACCCATCAACAACAGACTGATAAAATTAAGATTGAGAGGGAGATTCACCAACACTACAATAATACAATGCTACGCACCAACGAATGATAGCGATGAGGAGGTCAATAATGAATTCTATCAACAACTGCAGAAAGAAATGGAAGACACACCTAGATATGATCTTGTTATAGTAATGGGAGACCTCAATGCGAAAGTTGGTACACACAATACATATAATGAAAGAACAATGGGGAAATGCAGCAGCGGAACAGCAAACGAAAATGGGGATAAACTAATAAGTGTCTATAGCATTAACAACCTGGTCATTGAAGGAACACTCTTCCCACATAAAGAAATTCACAAATTAACATGGGAATCACCAAATGGTCGGGACAGAAACCAGATAGACCACATCATAGTCAACGGTAGATGGAGACATGCATTACAAGATGTGAAGGTAAGAAGAGGTGCAGATGTGGGAAGTGATCACCATTTAGTAGTAGCAGAACTGAAAGTGAAACTAAGAAGGGCTGCACCAACTGTAACTACACAGAAAAGGTTTGACATCAGCAAATTCAAGGACTCCCTTACCAGAAAAGCTTTAGCGGCCGACATAAAGAAACGATATCAATTTGCCAAAAGTCAGGAAAAGACGTTGAGGAAAAGAGGGTGTATATTTTCTTTATCCTTTTTTTCTTTTATTTTTTTGCCTCCTCATCCCTAACATTACAAAAAATGTGCTTCAGAGAACAAGAACGGGTATGTTAATATATATATATATATATATATATATATATATATATATATATATATATATATATATATATATATATATATATATATATATATAATATATATATATATATATATATATATATATATATATATATATATATATGTAATTTTTTTTACATTTTTTTATTTTATTTTTATTTTTATTTTTTTAAACTTTGACATCTTTTTTTTTTCCTTTTTTTTTTTTTTTTGCCTCGCTTGAGGTCGCATATTTTTTTCCTCGCATGAGGTCGCATTATCCCCGCCCAAACCCGGCCCCGGTCAAGACCACATGTCCCAACACAAGAAGACCCAGTGACAAAATGTGTCACCTAGTGATCCTCTGTGTTCTCACACAAGGGACCTAATGACACATGAATGTCACTGTACCGGTCCCTGTGTGTAGACACATGATCCCAGCCAAAAGCCGGATTCTAGGCATTGGGTTGTACAGTGTAAAATACTTTGACATCAGAAATGAGAGATACGGCGGTACTTGTTTATGTTTATAGTATTTAGTTGTAATCAAAATGTAATGGTTTTCTTGAATATTTTTTTTTTTTTTTTTTTTTTTTTTTTT
Source organism: Oreohelix idahoensis (assembly GCA_024509875.1). Lineage (NCBI taxonomy): Eukaryota > Metazoa > Mollusca > Gastropoda > Stylommatophora > Oreohelicidae > Oreohelix > Oreohelix idahoensis. Next base: position 77,682 of record JAMPIV010004012.1, read on the forward strand.
TTTTCTCGCTTGAGGTCGCATATTTTTTCCTCGCATGAGGTCGCATTAGTACCCGCCCAAACCCGGCCCTGGTCAAGACCACATGTCCCAACACAAGAAGACCCAATGACAACATGTGTCACCGTAGTGATCCTCTGTGTTCTCACACAAGAGACCTAATGACACATGAATGTCACTGTACCGGTCCCTGTGTCTAGACACATGATCCCAGCCAAAAGCCGGATTCTTTTTTTTTTTTTTTTTTCCTCGCTTGAGGTCGCATATTTTTTTCCTCGCATGAGGTCGCATTATCCCCGCCCAAACCCGGCCCCGGTCAAGACCACATGTCCCAACACAAGAAGACCCAGTGACAAAATGTGTCACCTAGTGATCCTCTGTGTTCTCACACAAGGGACCTAATGACACATAAATGTCACTGTACCGGTCTCTGTGTCTAGACACATGATCCCAGCCAAAAGCCGGATTCTAGGCATTGGGTTGTACAGTGTAAAATACTTTTTTTTTTTTTTTTTTATTCCTCGCATGAGGTTGCATATTTTTTCCTCGCATGAGGTTGCATTTGCCACACCCATACCCAGCCCTGGTCAAGACCACATGTCCCAACACAAGAAGATCCAATGACAACATGTGTCATTGTAGTGATCCTCTGTGTTCTCACACTAGGTACCTCATGACATGAATGTCACTACTGTTTCCCGTGTCTAGACACAAAATCCTAGCCTAAAGCCGGATTCTAGGCATTGGGTTGTACAGTGTAAAATACGCTTCTTGAATAGTTGAGTCCTGAGGAAATGTAATTTAGATTAACAGATTATCCATTAAAAGTTACATATGCTAATATATAAAATTTAATGAATACCAAGCCTGCTCTTATAAAATGTATTCTTTAAAACAATAATAAAACGTCATAAGATTACAATATTTAAAATATAAAATATGTCTCACAAACTACATAAATATGTGCTGCAAACAATAAAAAAAGGTTTAAATTATTAATAGATTAAAACAAGTAATAAACTACTTTCTAATTTATATTTTTATTTTTACGTAATTCCTTCCCTTAAACATTTAAACTTACTTTAGTAAACTCCCCTGAAAAATTCAAACCTGACTTATCTATCTATCTATCTATCTATCTATCTATCTATCTATCTATCTATCTATCTATCTATCTATCTATCTATCTATCTATCTATCTATCTATCTATCTATCTATCTATCTATCTATCTATCTGTCTATCTATCTATCTATCTATCTATCTATCTATCTATCTATCTATCTATCTATCCAGAGCCTGATTAACGTAGTAGCAAAAGTAGCATATGCTACGGGCCCCGCGCTTTTAGGGGCCCCGCGCCAATAAATATGTAAATAATTTTTGGGTCATCTTCTAATACGAGCGTTAAACCAATGATCTTGTGATTTATACCATCTTTAGCGCCTTTTCATTTTCAAAAGAGATGGAACAATCTCACACTAATGAGCATTGAACATAAACTTCTGCGTGAAATTGATACATCCTATATCATCAACAACTTTGCTCATGCTAAATGTAGAAATAATAATGTTGACTGTGTTGTTTATTTTGATAATTCTTCTTCTTCCTTCTTCCTCGTTCGTCCTGAAAAGGACGGTGGTTGCGTTGTGTCTGTTTACGCCTAAGCTGTGATATTTGCACATTTCGGCCGACACATCCGACTTCTGCACGGCATTTTTAGGACCCGGTTTGCCTTCCCATTGCGATCCACACTCGCTCAGCCAGACTGCACTGTTGCAGACTGTTTCCAGGACCACCACGTGGAGGTGGAGTGCGGTCTTGACCAGCTCTGATTCGCTGGTCCTGACGCAGGCAGTCAAGCTATGAGTCGCTGACTGCATTCACTATTGCTGCGTCTTTGGGTCCCTATTTTGATAATTATAATTACTATGCAAATTAAAAATGATTGTGTTCAAATATATTTGTGTTGTTTTATTGGTTTTTTTAAATATAGGGCCCCTGTCTTAACATATGCTACAGGCCCCGCACTAGCTTAATCCGGCCCTGAACAGAACTAGTTTAATTAATTAGTGGGCCCCATGATTCTGGGAAGATACTCATATATCACGTGCTGGTGATAAGGGTGGATTTGAGCTGAAATGATAATGGTGCGCCAGAAAAATGCCAGGTACGTTAGCTCCGTTATAAGATTGACGACCACTTGCCACCCCTATCGACACCTGGTATTAAAGTGCAAGATGTAGGTGTCTTCTCTGATTTAGAATGTTGCTGTGTGTGTTGCAGTAGAACAGTTCACAGGGTACACCACAGGCAACATGACGTGTAGAGTCATAGAAATGGTAACTTCGCTTTAGTTTTATACCATTTATTGCACGCCACAAAACAGTCATGATATCTATGTCATCACCAGCATAGTATAACGAATGCAGCATTCAAAATCATATTAACTGATAGTCATGTAGGATTCAATACTCAATAGTTGTATTGTAAACAGATATCATAAAGTTCTGGTTCGTGAAGCTGTATAAATAATATATATAACTTCTGCAACAGTGTCAGCTGCAGATCTTCAATGTTCATAGACAACAATAAATGCTCCCTTTCTGATGCTAGCAGATCAGATGTATACAATAAGTCCGTTTACTGTCTGCACGTGAATAGCATACTGGGCATACAGGTCATACCGACCTTTATAACGTTTCTAAGTCTAACCATCTGACTTGGACGTGATCTCTGATATAACGAATCCTGGAACACAGACAATAGTCTTGTTGGTCTAGAGCGACCCATATATATATATATAACTAGTTCAGGTATAAAGATACCGGTGGCGAAAAACCTAGTCAAAGTACCTCTCCATTTTGAATCACACAGGCGAGCAAGGAGCGACAAAAAGACGAACTTCTAGATGATAGCAAAAAGTTCGATACAAGAGGAATTACCTTTCTTCGGAAATCAACCACGAACATATGCCTCCAGGCAGGCTTGAATAATACTGGGAAATAGTCTAGTTAGCTAACTAACTCACAAAGACAACGTATTTCCCTCAGAAAATCACAAGACGCAGGTTGCGTCCGCTCGCTACTCAGACCATTTCTAAACTCCCAGCTGGGCGGAACACACAGAACGAACTCCCAGTTTTTTGACATGCGCAGAACTCATCTACATGAGTATCAATTCACACAAAGCAATTCTAAGAACATTCGAGCTAAAAGTCTTACACAGTCGCGCCTTTTATGGCCATGAACAGAAGCGTTAAGACAGGTTTCAGACATCTACAACAGTTGACTGATACTACCAAATAAGGAGATATGGTCACGCTTCGTTCAAGAAATTATAGACCGAACGTGTCTCTATACAAGAGAAGGTAAACTCATAAAAAATTGTAGTCTCGATAACTCGGGTTATGTCCCTTTGACTGTAAAAAAACATAATACACACTTCAGTCAAAAAGTGATCATACATACGAAAAATGATCATACAAAGACTTTGGAAAAAGTAATTATTTGTGCGTAACAGCTGGCCTTCAAAGTTTGTACACACCGCAGATTATGCTGATTTGGCCATGTCTGCTGCATGGAAGATAGTGACATCCCCAAAGATATTTTTTACTGGCAGATGACAAAAAAAAAATCTGGGCGACCACAGTTGAAGTTCAAAGATGTGAACAAGAGAGACATGAAGATACTGGACATAAATCCAGCAGCCTGAGAGGATGAAGCTACCGATCACACCAAGTGGAGATGCTCCCTAGGGCGCCACCTCAGATTGCACGAAAAGAAGCTCTTACAACAAGCAGAATAGAATAGAACATGCCAAAAAAGCGCAGGGGAAAAAGAAGCTTAGGGCTATCACCTCATGGGGCGTATCATTGCATTAGTCAGTTATGACTGAAAGGGGCTACTACAGGAATGAATATAAGATAACAATCTTTAGATCTTTTTTAATAACTGTGGTAAAGTGGGATGTTATAAATATTTATTGGGGACTTAGTGTACTGACTGAGATCAGCTGTGAAGGTATCTGTATCTAATAGGTGTAGTGTTTTACAGATAACCTTACTTGCTACCACATTATGCCTCAGTCAGAATTATTCTGGAATATTGTGATGACTACGTTAAATGTCTAGGGTATGTATATGATGAAGTGTAAGTCACAACAACAACAGACAGATAAACAATTTAATTTATTCCACCACACTTGACAACACTGTGACACTCACACACATGTAACATTCTATAAGACCATCTTAAATGAGTCACTGGTAAATTTTCAAATATCAATATGTATTAAGTACTTTCATTAATATTTATGTCCTGATTCACTTACAAAATGAACCAGGAATCACAATCAATTTTAATTACAATTTATATGTACAGGATTTATCAATATGAACGTTGTAGTGACATATTTTATTAATATTATCATATGTGTGTCAGTTGTGTAGTAGTAATATGAGGTAATACTGGTTTTGTTTTTTCAAGCTATGTTGTTATTTGTCATCATGACTTCAAGTGTTTGTTTATCTTGTAAATGGTATGGGGAAAAGTTCACAGTTCCTATCAATTTGAACACTGTATTTTCCCTCTGGTTTATTATAAATTCAGATTTTGAGGGGGGGGGGGGCATAATGTTGAGCTCCTCTGGCCACATGGGCTTATCTTTCGTGATGGCGGCAGGAAAAGACTCCTCTGCTCGATAGCCTCCCTGTGTTCTGGAGACACCTCACTGGTCACTATCTGGACCCAGGAGTATGCTGTCAGCCTCTAGGTTCAGCAAAGCTCCGACCAGGTGCTGCTCAATAGCCTTAGGACCACGGTCCCTGAAACAAGAAGGTTGTACCTCCTACTTCATAACTAATTTATAATCCATTTACAGACTGAACACATTACATAACAAACACTGAGTTCAGAGCGGTAGGCCAACTGTCAGCTTCATCTAAAATAATTTACACCAGTATATTCCTCCCTAATGGTTACTACGCCTATGCAATTATAGCATTATTTCTTTCTAGTCCATAAGATAGGTGTCAGTGTACTGTTTGGCAATTCCATGCAGTTTTACTTTCCTCCGACACCTTCTGTTCAGGTTGGAGCACTATATAGGCTTTACCTCACGTTCGCTACTGAACTACACATATATATACAGACATACATTATCAATTTACATTCAATTTTCATTAAAAGATGTCAAATATTTCAAGCTTACCACAATTCATGGAAATAACACAGAATTACGTTGACTGGCAATGAATATAGCACAATTTCGATCTGCCGATGTCCCAGGCTTTTATTTAGAAAAATATGCACTGGTGCTCAACGCACTGGTTCTGTAGTAAGTTTATTTGAACATGTGGTGGTGACCTGACGCCTCTGATTGACTATATTCGCGGGTCTAACCAATCGTGCCATGTTTACCCAATCGTTTGAAAAAAAGTACTCCTACTCCCGTTTCCCCTGACAACAAAAGATAGTATTTATAGCCCGACTAATCGTGTTTAGCCTTACATTTATTGCGCTCCAATCACATCGGATTTAACATGGAGACCCATTTCCCGTACAATGGTGGTGTGAAAATCTGCCACTGAGCGATTCTGATTTGGGTGTTGTCTGACACCCTCACTATTTTCTTTTGGCTATAATTTGTCAATTCCTAGACTATTTGCGTAACACTCAACATATTATTTGTCAGCAAGTCCTAAGGAACCCAAATATATATATTTAATGGGGCTAAGTGGCTGCGTTCAAAATATGTATTTTCTAGGATAGTCGTGTAGTTGTTTTTTTATTTTTTATGTTCAGAACCGCCACCTGTCCTGCTGTACTGTCAGACTAATGTCAGGATTTTAGACATAAAACAGTAGAATGTCATGTTTCCTAATAAGCGTTTTGTGAGTTTTTAAAAACTAACTCTCGTCTGGGTAGTGTTTTTTATCACTGTCGATTTGAAAAAAGCTAGTGCTTGTGGCCTTACACGCGTGATGGTAGTAATTGTGTATCGCGAGACTGTGTTTGTATTGCCTGCGTTCCGGCTTTCAGCCTCTCCCTTTCTTTCTATCTTTAGTCCATCTGTCTTTCGTTTTTTGGTAACGTAGTGTATAAAATGACATGAATGGAATTTTAAATCTAGGTCAACTTGCGTATCTCAAGGTTTTTCTTAGAAAGGCAGTACACGTTTTATCGTAGAAAGCGGGTATTGAAGCAGTAGGCTTTTACTATCAACGTGAAACGTTACAATTTGCAGACGAAGTAGAAAACAAGGGGGATTTCGAGTACAGTCATTGTGACAGCACTGTTCTTTACCATTCGTCTTTCCGTTTATTGAATTTATGTGTTAGGCTTTACATTTTCCTGATAATTTATATATGTGGATTAGAATTTCTCACGACAAATCCTCCCCACTTAAAACAGACGTTATATATCAGTCTATAATTCTATATACACATAGAGAAATTTATTATTTTTCCTGGAGTTTAGGGTGATTCTCATCACACGGATGGCGGCTTAAAAAATCCGCTCCCAGATTGGTTTTTCCACTTATATACTCTATGCTAAACTCAAATGGCTGCATCAATAAAGACCAACGGAGTAATCTAGAATTCTCATGTCTAGCCTGTGCTAGAAACGACAAAGGTTTGTGATCCGTTTGTAGCTTAAATGCCTTCCCATACAGATAAATATTGAATTTCTTTATCACCCATATTACTGCAAGACATTCTTTTTCGCTAGTTGAGTAGTTGGTTTCAGCTTTATTCAACTTTCTGCTAGCATATGCCACTGGGCCTAATTCCCCATCCAATGCATCTGACCTCTGTAGCAGAGTTGCACCTAACCCAATATTACTGGCATCAGTCCTTACTATGAATTCTTGACTTAAGTCAGGTAATTTCAAAATAGGTTTACTTGTGAGCTTTTCCTTCAATTCTTGGTAAGCCATTTCACATTGTGGTGTCCATGTAATTCGATCTGGATGTCCTTTACGTGTCAAATCAGTTAACGGTGCACATATGGAATTAAAGTTTTTGATATACTTTTGGTAAAAACCACATAATGAGACAAAGGATCTCACGTCTTTCTTGGTTTGTGGTCTCGGGGCTTTCTTTAGTTTCTCTAAATTCTTTGGGTCAGGGGTCATGTTTCCCTGATAAACTGTGTGTGTCCCAAGAATTCCAATTCTTTACATCCAACGCAACATTTGGTTGGTCGGGCTGTTAAATTCGCTTCCCTAAGTCGATTAAACAGCATGTTCAGAGAGTCAATGTGCTCCTCAAATGTTTCTGTTGCTATAAGGATATCATCCATGAAATTTGTGATACATGGATTATTCAGAGGGTCCAATAATTTTCTCATCATTCTAGAGAAGACACTAGGCGCATTCTTCAATCCAAATGGCAATCTATTAAACTCATAGTGTCCTTCTGAGGTACTAAAAGCTAGGTATGGTCTAACCTCAGGCTTTACTGGAATCTGATAGTATCCTTTACTCAGGTCCACTTTTGAGAAATATTTAGCTTTATTTAGTCTGGCAAACAACTGATTTGTATCCGGCAATGGATCCACCTGTCCTTCTGTAATAGCATTCAGTCTCCTGTAATCTATACAGAGTCTATGTTCTCCAGAGGGCTTCCTTAAGAGTACAACACCGGAACTATACGAAGATTCACTGTGTGAAATAATTCCTTCCTTCAACAAATAGTCTATCTCTTCCTTCAAAGCTTTCTCCTTAGCAAAAGGAATCGAATAGGGTTTCATACAGACAGGTGTGGGGTCTATCAGTTTCATATCATATTCCAATAAGTTTGTATGCCCTGGTCGGTCTGTTAACACCTCTGCATGATTATCTAGAACCTGTTGCACTCTCTCTTTTTGAGTTTTCGTTAAATGTGTACTGATTTTAACCTGTGCCGCTGTCTCACAGGGTTGTAATGGATATTCAAATGATGAAAGTGGTTCCTTTTTCATCTCCATGGCAATGGACAAGGTCAACAGGTGTGCCTCTTCCTGATGTTCTCTTTCCAAATATTTCTTCAGGAGATTCACATGATAGATTTTTTCTTTCCCCTTCTTATCTATCTTATAATTGGTTCTAGACACCTTCTCTAGAACTGTATATGGCCCCTGCCATCCAATTTGTAACTTATTCTGACTACCGGGGAGAAGAAGCAGTACCTTCTCTCCCACAGCCAAATCTCTGTCTTTTGCTTTCCTGTTATAATAGGCAGCATGTTTCTTCCTGGCTTGTTTCAAATTTTCATTGGCAAGTTTCCAGCCAGTTTTTAAACGAGTGGTCAGCTCATTCACATATTGGTATGAGGATGTAATATTTTCCTCTGCTTTTTCATCAGTCCACGTTCTTAACAGCGTTTCATATGGACCTTTAATTTTGTGGACCTATTTGTCCATGCACCGGTATTGTCTCTTCCACTTGAAGCGCTATAGTGATGATTTTTCTTCCCAGAATTTTCATGCACAAAACGACCGCTGTCTCCCCACTTAAAATTCTTGATGAGAGATTTCCTCTCTTCATCTTCTTCCTCCAGTTTGTTTAAGTCCGATTGAGGGATTTTCGGCTTATCCTGGGGTAAGACATCTTTTTGCACTCTCTGCATAGTGGCCATTGTAAAACAGTTAATTGAAGCTTGTCCGTGAAAAGGGGCTTCCCATTCCCTTTGGTCCACTTTATCAAATTTATTTTCCTTGTATTGTCAGGCCTACGGTTGCCCCGTGGCGTGTCCAGGTCCTGATCAATGTTCCCACTTGTGGGTGTTCCCTCATGTGCTATGCTACACCTTTCTACAAAATTATCAATGTCCCATCTTGCTTTGGGCCAATAATAATTGTGAGCCACCTTTTGGATGATGGTACCTATTTTCTCATGGTCCCCATCTGGTTTCACATGTAGGCTCCTTATTAAGTCTGCCCTATATCTTTTAGGAAGTACCAGCTGTCCCTGACCTTTGGATCTAGCTCCAGTCTTCCTATACATCAATTTGTTTTTCATGTAAAAATCTCCCTTGCCTGGAGTTGTATGACAAGTTGACAATTTCCTGAAACAAGGCTTGAGGGTCTTATCCCCAGCCTGTGCCTTCCTCATCTCTTCTGGAGTGGTATCTAACATAATATCCTCCTCCTTTCTTGAGATTGACCTGACCTGAAGGGTTGCCATAACTATAGGGTTCCTTCTGCAACGGTCAGTGTCATGATTGTTCATCTTACAATTTTTACACCACCTTTTTCCTTGGTTGAAAGATTTTCTTTCATCATATTTCCTTTCATCGAATTGTGGGGTTTTATTTTTATTGTCATACCGTGGCCTATCAAATTGGTGCTTACCTTTGTTTTGATCCCTAGGATCAAATTTATTAAAGTTCTGTGGTGCCCTAAAATTTTCTACCTGTTTCTTTTTATTACCTGATACTTCTGCCTGAGCCGCTTGATACCTTTCAGCAACATTTAGCAACTCATCCAGCCTCTCTGCACCTTGTTCCATGAGAAACTTTCTCAGGTCTGGAGCCATGGACTCTCTTAATTGTTCTATAAGGACCATTTTCTTAAGATCTCGGGTTTTCCCCAGAGAAGTCCATTTCTCCAAGTATGTCTCTAACCGTGCAGAGAACTGGTGATAGGTTTCACCTGACAGTAGTTTAGCATTCCTAAATTTTTTCCTATAAAATTCTGCGTTCTTTTCATATCTTAACAAAAGAGCGTGCTTTAGCATGTCATAATTTTCTTGATCACCTCTGCTCATTTTTGCAAAAACTTCATAAGCTGCCCCACGAAGCCCTTGAGATAACTTTAAGCTCCACCTTTCTCTTTCTAACCCATATGTGGTAGCTAATAGTTCATATCTATTTAGATAGCTCTCAATATCATCGTCTTTCTCAACAAAATGATCTAAATGAAAATTCATAGCTGAGGTTGAGGCTCCCTGGCTAGCAGTGGCATCAGAGGTAAAGGGACTGGCACCATTTTCAGGAGCATGGCCTTGAAACTCAAACTCCCTTAGTCGTAACTCATGTTCCCTTTGTAATCTCTTGTCCTCCTTTTCTGCTTCCCTCTCTGCAGCTAATCTCTTGTCTTCCCTTTCTGCAGCTAATTTCTTCTCTTCTCTTTCTGCAGCTAATTTCTTCTCTTCTCTTTCTGCTTCCAATGCTTTAGCCTCTTTGTCAGCCTCAATCTGCAACCTCTTAGCCTCAGCCTCAATCTGCAACCTCTTAGCCTCAGCCTCAATCTGCAACCTCTTAATCTCTTTTTCAGATTCTAATTTTCTTTCGGCCTGTTTTTCTAATCTTCTTTCTTCCCGTTCAATATATTTGTCACATTACGCAGTGACATAAGCAATCATAATTTGCCCGTCCATTCCTAACTCTTTCGCAGTCTGTACAGCAGCAGATCGAAATTTTGCCAAGTCGGCCATTGTCTAACATACAATTGTAAACAATTCAATCTTTCAATAATTATCTAAGGACATTAGAGGCACTGAGAGCTCAACGTTATTTATTTTCACCCAAGGATACTTTTTTAATTTCTATTATTCCCTGAAGTGAATTACCCCAATATTTTTGATAGGGAAAGATTCAAAATCCCGAGAGCGAGACCCCAATATATGTGGTAAAGTGGGATGTTATAAATATTTATAGGGGACTTAGTGTACTGACTGAGATCAGCTGTGAAGGTATCTGTATCTAATAGGTGTAGTGTTTTACAGATAACCTTACTTGCTACCACATTATACCTCAGTCAGAATTATTCTGGAATATTGTGATGACTACGTTAAATGTCTAGGGTATGTATATGATGAAGTGTAAGTCACAACAACAACAGACAGATAAACAATTTAATTTATTCCACCACACTTGACAACACTGTGACACTCACACACATGTAACATTCTATAAGACCATCTTAAATGAGTCACTGGTAAATTTTCAAATATCAATATGTATTAAGTACTTTCATTAATATTTATGTCCTGATTCACTTACAAAATGAACCAGGAATCACAATCAATTTTAATTACAATTTATATGTACAGGATTTATCAATATGAACGTTGTAGTGACATATTTTATTAATATTATCATATGTGTGTCAGTTGTGTAGTAGTAATATGAGGTAATACTGGTTTTGTTTTTTCAAGCTATGTTGTTATTTGTCATCATGACTTCAAGTGTTTGTTTATCTTGTAAATGGTATGGGGAAAAGTTCACAGTTCCTATCAATTTAAACACTGTATTTTCCCTCTGATTTATTATAAATTCAGATTTTGAGGGTGGGGGGGGGGGGCATAATGTTGAGCTCCTCTGGCCACATGGGCTTATCTTTCGTGATGGCGGCAGGAAAAGACTCCTCTGCTCGATAGCCTCCCTGTGTTCTGGAGACACCTCACTGGTCACTATCTGGACCCAGGAGTATGCTGTCAGCCTCTAGGTTCAGCAAAGCTCCGACCAGGTGCTGCTCAATAGCCTTAGGACCACGGTCCCTGAAACAAGAAGGTTGTACCTCCTACTTCATAACTAATTTATAATCCATTTACAGACTGAACACATTACATAACAAACACTGAGTTCAGAGCGGTAGGCCAACTGTCAGCTTCATCTAAAATAATTTACACCAGTATATTCCTCCCTAATGGTTACTACGCCTATGCAATTATAGCATTATTTCTTTCTAGTCCATAAGATAGGTGTCAGTGTACTGTTTGGCAATTCCATGCAGTTTTACTTTCCTCCGACACCTTCTGTTCAGGTTGGAGCACTATATAGGCTTTACCTCACGTTCGCTACTGAACTACACATATATATATACAGACATACATTATCAATTTACATTCAATTTTCATTAAAAGATGTCAAATATTTCAAGCTTACCACAATTCATGGAAATAACACAGAATTACGTTGACTGGCAATGAATATAGCACAATTTCGATCTGCCGATGTCCCAGGCTTTTATTTAGAAAAATATGCACTGGTGCTCAACGCACTGGTTCTGTAGTACGTTTATTTGAACATGTGGTGGTGACCTGACGCCTCTGATTGACTATATTCGTGGGTCTAACCAATCGTGCCATGTTTACCCAATTGTTTGAAAAAAATTACTCCTACTCCCGTTTCCCCTGACAACAAAAGATAGTATTTATAGCCCGACTAATCGTGTTTTGCCTTACATTTATTGCGCTCCAATCACATCGGATTTAACATGGAGACCCATTTCCCGAACAATGGTGGTGTGAAAATCTGCCACTGAGCGATTCTGATTTGGGTGTTGTCTGACACCCTCACTATTTTCTTTTGGCTATAATTTGTCAATTCCTAGACTATTTGCGTAACACTCAACATATTATTTGTCAGCAAGTCCTAAGGAACCCAAATATATATATTTAATGGGGCTAAGTGGCTGCGTTCAAAATATGTATTTTCTAGGATAGTCGTGTAGTTGTTTTTTATTTTATTTTTTATGTTCAGAACCGCCACCTGTCCTGCTGTACTGTCAGACTAATGTCAGGATTTTAGACATAAAACAGTAGAATGTCATGTTTCCTAATAAGCGTTTTGTGAGTTTTAAAAAACTAACTCTCGTCTGGGTAGTGTTTTTTATCACTGTCGATTTGAAAAAAGCTAGTGCTTGTGGCCTTACACGCGTGATGGTAGTAATTGTGTATCGCGAGACTGTGTTAGTATTGCCTGCGTTCCGGCTTTCAGCCTCTCCCTTTCTTTCTATCTTTAGTCCATCTGTCTTTCGTTTTTTGGTAACGTAGTGTATAAAATGACATGAATGGAATTTTAAATCTAGGTCAACTTGCGTATCTCAAGGTTTTTCTTAGAAAGGCAGTACACGTTTTATCGAAGAAAGCGGGTATTGAAGCAGTAGGCTTTTACTATCAACGTGAAACGTTACAATTTGCAGACGAAGTAGAAAACAAGGGGGATTTCGAGTACAGTCATTGTGACAGCACTGTTCTTTACCATTCTTCTTTCCGTTTATTGAATTTATGTGTTAGGCTTTACATTTTTTCTGATAATTTATATATGTGGATTAGAATTTCTCACGACAATAACCTGCATATATGAATAGAAGATATCAATCTTGAGATCTAAAACAGTAAGCCTTCAGGAATAAAAGATAGCCTGCATATTTAATATAAAATGTATATTGGAATGGAAGATATCAATAATAAGATCTAATGTACCATCTGTGACAGTCCAGTGGCCGCGTCATGTTGCTTGTTCACCTGTATAATGTTAGACTATTCAAATGTTCAATTGTTTCTGTCACAGTGGAAGGAAAGGCTAAACGCCTCAGATGAAAATGTCCACTAATCCGTTGATTAGTTGATTTACTTATTTACTAATCCGCTGAGGCGAGTGAAAACCTCAGTCACCAGGTTCTCTGACTAACCCTGCTGTTGTTTATAGTATTGTATAGACCACTTATCACCAGCACAAATATACACAGTATTATTGGACAACACAACTTCTGAACATCACAGAAAATTTTCTTGAAATTAAATCAATGACTGGTGAGGCGTTTTCTTATCTTTAATGCTAAAGATCCCAGAACACAGCTCTTGTTCGACATTAAACCACAATTTCATCTAAACAATACTTTGGTATGTCCTGGATCATCTTTTTAGAGGCTAGAGTAAATTATAAATTGTCAGTCGTTTATCAAGTCCTACGCTGTCTAGTTAGTAATGTCATCAAGTACCGCTATCAACTGTTTGGGAGTCCCTAATCTGAAATCCTCACATAGAAGTTCTAACACTGACGTTAATGTCCCTTTCAAACTATCGCCTGCCTTAGAATCACTGATCTAAATTCTCAATAGCAAACTTTATTAAATGTAGTTGTTCCTGTTTCAGAATGAATATTATACTACAACGGTTCTCATCTTATCAGATTGTAATTACAAGTTCCCGTCCACGTCACTAATTTGAGAACCCATCTCTTAAAGTCTACACAATGATTTTTACGAGAATGTACCTTTGCTAAATGATCCGCATTAAACCGGAGCGCAAGGCTGAGATAATTGGAAGCTCTTAGAGAGATCTGTTGATGAGTCGTAAATTTGCTTTCGTCTTATCTTGCATCAACACTACTTATTAGAACGTAAAGGTTTGTTACCTCGCTGTGCTGGAACCGTCTCACCGAAGATGTTGTAGGTAGTGCTGGAGGTTTCTATTTCAGATGATGAACTACCTTAGTAATATCTGGTAATGACTCAAAACTCTTGGTGAGTTCTTTGTTACATCTGTCGTACTAGCAATTCTTAACTCCTAATTGAGCACTCCAAGTCTTTACTTCTGCAGTACACTTCTACATCATTGTCTCCGAGTTTTCTGAGGCGGACAGTTCTTCTTCTTCTTAGATCCTTAACCACCGACCGTCAAAGCAGTGCATGAAGATTGTGTATTCCCAAAAATTTGGGGTAAGTTGTGAACATTTCTATTACAAATGTGAATTTAACATATTTTCTTCCTAGTGGATATATATCAGACTGGCAACCTCAACCAATGAAAATAGTATATTAATGAACCACTACAGCAAGAGCTGGTGATTGTTTCTGACTAGTCGTGCGGGAAACCCGACAGCTGAGCGACCCCAGACTCCGACTGGAGCAGTGATGAGTGATTGTTTGTGCCGCCAGTGTAACATATTATCTTGTGAAGATTTATGTACCTTTTTTAATTGTAATTCAGTCAAATCATTATTCACGCACTCCAGACGATATTTCCTAGTTAACATCCAGAAGGATATGGGTGAATTTTCCTCATATTCCATGAGTTACACTATGTGCTCGGGAATTTAATTCTTCTGAGAGGTTAACATTGGTGGGTGGAGCGCATGACAATGGTTCTGTTAGTTTGCGGTGAACAAATGTACTTAGCATGCATTTGTTTCTTTCTATTTGTCTAAAGTTCGTGGTTACAAGCCATCAGACGATTTCTGGTACTATCCGCTAGTGTGAGAGAAAAGCATCCACCACAACCGCCTACAGTGGAAGAGAGTGTGGAGAAAGCTTTCGTCAGCACAGAATTGATGAACAACAGCTGCAGGACTCACTCATACAAGCTAAGTGCTAACTAAAAGGAACCAGCAAAAAGAACATTTCAGTTAAACGTTAAGTATAAAGTTAAATTCCCACCTACGTCTCAATGACGAGAATTTTATATCCATCAAAATTCCACTAATCTTTCCATATTTATTTTAACCTGTTAAAGACTATTTCACTATTAAATTTGTTACCTGTTGTTTTAAAACTAAACAAAAGGCGACGGATCAGATATAATGCGTTAACAATTGTTCAGCCCAAGGCCACATTGTTCGTGACTTCTGGAAGTATCTTGTGAATGTTCCTGTTACGGTGGGATAAATTCAGAGGATCATGCATGGAACCGCGAATGATAGCAGGTGTTCATTCAGGACATTATGGTCAGTACACATAACAAAGCCGGTAGGTGAACAGGTCCACGGGAAAACATGGTTGACATTTAATAAATAAAGTCACTTCACAATAACGTCCATCAAACATCAAAAGTACATGGCAATGGATAAGCGTAGTAGATTATCCCTGGTCCGTCAATAAGGTTCAAACGTTAGGCATCTTTAAGTGGCAATAATATGATAATAATACACTCCTCTCATCTCCACTCAATCCTGGCCGTTGTACTAAAGGTTCTGGCAATCCACGAAAACCAAAGTAATGCGGCAGAAGAAATCAGGCCAAACAAAATATTAGTTGCCTCATTATCTCAAAGTTACTTGTAGTAATTTATGGTATGAACTTCTAGATAAGTTTTATGAACCATCTTACACATAACGTGGCGGCTTCCTAAAAAATCAATAATGCCACAATGGATATATTTATATCACTCTCCATTAACCCGGAGCTCGAAAAATTACATCTCTCTCGGACGCAAACACAAAGACGGAAAAACCAATTAATTAACACACTGAACCCCACGACACGTGACCAAAAACGTCACTAGTTGACCGTCGCTCAACCACGGGTGAACGTCTCGTGCAAACCGTAGTTTGACTACAAGCGAACACAATTCCTCACATAAAAATGGAAATGTGCTAGCGTGTAGTAACATGCCACGCTATTTTATCTGCATCCCAAATCTATCCTTAACAGTTCCCTTCAGGTAGAAGTGTTATTAACCTTCTACCTACATCTCTGCCAAGAGTAATCTTAAGCGCAGGTAGATACTTGGAAGCCAATATTAGATACTCTTGAGTTTTGGTCACTGTTGGACCACTACTGCAAAGCAGGGGAGACAATCCGTGACACTTTTTTTTCTACTGTTATCTTAATGTGATGTGTATCTTCAGAGAGTTGAAAATTAAAATTAACTAATAGCTTTGAAAATATATATTTAAAAAATCATGGGCTGTTATAAACTTTTATTGAATCCACAATATCTTTACGCGATATTAACTGTCTTCAGCATTTCAGTAAGATGAAATAAATTAATTAGCAATGTTATTCTCAGTATGCACATTTCAATTAATCATATGAAGGTGGTTGGCAGTAGCAACACATACAGTAATACCACCGTGTAGTTCCCAGAGGTTTCTGACGAGACAAAGAATAGGACTACTGTCCCATCTGGCATATCATAATGGTAACTTAAACAAGATTATGCATACAGCTGGCAACCTCACTAAGTAAAACAAGTTGATGAGAAACTGCTGCTACAAGAGACAAGTTTTAGTGTCAGCTTCTAGCAGTGGGGGCCATCTGCAGTTGTGGTTCCATACTCAACAGGAAGAACAAAGGGAAATAATGATTAATAAAGAAGCAGACAAGAGGAACCTTATGCCATCATGTTGTGGTGCACCCTACAGCTTGTGAAGTGTAGGAAGAGCTACGTAAGCAATATTGGCAGGCACACATCACATCAAGATCCCTGTTACTAATTACACAGATGTCTATGACTAATCAATGCCCTTAATTTACTACAGCAATAAAGTCAACACTAAAGTCAGCCTACAGCATACGTTCAACTATTTATATTTATTTTATTACTTTTATTCCCCAGCTTGGCCGAGGTCACTCATTTTCCAGCCCGCATCTTTGTATTTTGACTCTCTGCCTCTCAGTCTATCACTCTGCGCATGCATACTTCATACTCCAGTTTTATCATTTTGCAGTACTCTCCATCTGTAATTCCTTCTTCCAACAGAACGAACTCCTCTGTGAGGTTTTCGTCATTACTTCTGTAGTCGTGATTTACACTGAAGTAAAGGTAAAGGCTGCCATCAATGGTACCTATACCTTGTAGCGGTATGGCAGCTTGCGTACCCTGACAATCCCCAGAGCTATGCCAGTGGGAGTTTTACTCCTGGTAGGTTCAACCAAGCTGGACTGGTCTGTGTGGGTAGGGGTCAGACAAAAGCTGGTACCCTGGTCCTCCAGGTTGGAGGTTTTAGCATAGGGCTGACACCCCTGTCTGTGTAAAAAAAACAATGAAGTTACGGAAACAACAATAAATGAACAAACTTTGCTGCGGGATGGACATTCGGAGTCTGTGGCTCGTATGACTGTCAGTGGTGAAAGCCGAAAGGAAGTCACTGACATGAAAACGGATGTCCTGACCGCAAAACAGGATACAAGAATAGGTTTTTGGAATGTCAGGACAATGTACGAGACAGGTAAACTAAGACAGGTCACGGCAGAAATGAGAAACTATAGGTTACACATTCTAGGGATAAGCGAGAGCAGATGGACAGGGGCAGGAAAAGTTAAAACAGCAAACAGGAGAAACAGTACTTTACTCTGGAAGAGAGGATGGACAGCACAATGAAGGCGTAGCCATTATTCTACAGAAAGGAATAGAAAGGACATTACTGGAATGGAAACCCATCAACAACAGACTGATAAGATTAAGATTGAGAGGGAGATTCACCAACACTACAATAATACAATGCTACGCACCAACGAATGATATCGATGAGGAGGTCAAGGATGAATTCTATCAACAACTGCAGAAAGAAATGGAAGACACACCTAGATATGATCTTGTTATAGTAATGGGAGACCTCAATGCGAAAGTTGGTACACACAATACATATAACGAAAGAACAATGGGGAAATGCGGCAGCGGAACAGCAAACGAAAATGGGGATAAACTAATAAGTTTCTGTAGCATTAACAACCTGGTCATTGGAGGAACACTCTTCCCACATAAAGAAATTCACAAATTAGCATGGGAATCACCAAATGGTCGGGACAGAAACCAGATAGACCACATCATGGTCAACGGTAGATGGAGACATGCATTACAAGATGTGAAGGTAAGAAGAGGTGCAAATGTGGGAAGTGATCACCATTTAGTAGTAGCAAAACTGAAAATGAAACTAAGAAGGGTTGCACCAACTGTAACTACACAGAAAAGGTTTGACATCAGCAAATTGAAGGACTCCCTTACCAGAAAAGCTTTAGCGGCCGACATAAAGAAACGATATCAATTTGCCAAAAGTCAGGAAAAGACTTTGAGGAAAAGAGGGTGTATATTTTCTTTATCCCTTTTTTATCTTTTATTTTTTTTGCCTCCTCATCCCTAACATTACAAAAAATGTGCTTCAGAGAACAAGAAAGGGTATGTTAATTTATATATATATATATATATATATATATATATATATATATATATATATATATATATATATATATATATATATATATATATATAT
Organism: Oreohelix idahoensis; assembly: GCA_024509875.1. Classification (NCBI taxonomy): domain Eukaryota; kingdom Metazoa; phylum Mollusca; class Gastropoda; order Stylommatophora; family Oreohelicidae; genus Oreohelix; species Oreohelix idahoensis. The sequence continues at coordinate 96,381 of JAMPIV010004012.1, forward strand.
ATATATATATATATATAATAATAATAATAATAATAATAGCCCCTTCAGTCATAACTGACTATGGGAATGCGCCCCTGAGATGACAGTCCCCAACTGCTTATTTTCCTGGTGCTCCCTTCGACGCCTTCTCCCCACCTCTGCTTCCCGTGTGAGCCTCTCTTCGCCCAATCTGAGGTGGCGCCGTAAATAGCATCGCCACTCTGTGCGATCGGCAGCTTCATCCTCCCATGTTGCTGGATCCATGTCCAGTGCCCTCATATCTCTCTTGCACACATCTTTGAACCTCAGCTGTGGTCGCCCAACTGTTCTTTTGCCATCTGCTAATTGTCCGTAGAAGATATCTTTTGGGATGCGACCAGCTTCCGACAATTTGTTTTTAATTTTTTAATTTTATTTTTAATTTTTATTTTTTTTAACTTTGACATCAGAAATGAGAGATACGGCGGTACTTGTTTATGTTTATAGTATTTAGTTGTAATCAAAATGTAATGATTTTCTCGAATAGTGGAGTCCTGAGGAAAATAAGTTCGTGTTCTGCTATTATCCATGTTTGTTTGTTTGTTCGTTTGTCTATTATGTTGCTGTTATACCCTGTTCAACCTGAAAGTTGGTTATAATTGGGGTATATTGTGCGTTAGGTTCTTCGGTGCTAGTCGACTGTTAGTCCTGAAAAGGACTGGTCCTGACAAGGACCACTAGCTGGCTGTCTGGATTCCTCTTCGCTGCTTGTCTGTTTATGGTGTCGTGGCGTGTTTATGGTGTTCATATCCTGCCTCCCTATCTGGCGTCTTTGGATTTGTGTGTTTTTGCTTTCCTTGTTTCTGGTTCTTGTGTCTTCCTCTTCTCCTGTATCTGTAATAGTGCTTTTTCTATTATTGCTGGTAGAAGTGTTTCAAGTGTTTCTTCGATGACTTATTCGTCTGATTGCTCGTTTGTTTTTGTCGCTATTGTGTTTGCTGTCATTTCCTCGATGGCTCTTCGCTCTGCTTCAATTTTCTTGAGAATTTTTGAGTTTTCTTCCGTCAGTTCTGTCAGCCTCTTTACATCTGCTTCTATCTGCTGCTGAAGGCTTTGCATGTCTTTCAACATTTCTCTGACGTTCTGTAGTTCTATTACGTCATCACCGCTGTCTTTGTCGTCTTCGGGAGCCTGCTTGTTTCTGTTTACGACATGTAGTTTCATTTTCATCTCTTTGACTTCAGCGGTTAGTTTTTGCAACTGTCTTCTGTCGATCGTGCGCTGTTTTTCTGCAACATCCGCAGCCACTCTGTGTTTTGCCTCTTTGAAGGGTATGTTTTTGGACACGGCCTCCTTCAAGATGCTCTTTGTTTCCTGGAACATCGGGCAGCCTCGGTACCTAGCCCCGTGGTTTCCGAGGCAGTTTGCACAGGTTCAGTTTGGATTTATGGCCTTGTAATTGTTATCCTCCTTCGCTTTGGTACAGTCGCGATATGGGTGGCTACCCGCACAATACCGGCAAACTGCATCTCTCCTGCACGTTTTCTTGGTGTGTGAATATTTCTGGCAGTTAGAGCAGTGCATCACCGGAGGGATATATGCCTCTGTCTTTTTTGTTGTTGTATGGAGTATCAGTCTCTCGGGTCTTGTCGATCCTTCAACCGTTACTATCATCAGATTGGTATCTTTCTTCGCCCAGGTTTTTAGCCTTTCGACCTGCATGATTTTTAGATCTGCGTTTTCCGCCTGAAGGCGTCTGTGGACCTCGCCTTCGGAACATGTGGTACCCACCCCTCTGATGACCAACTTCTTTGTTGTCTTGTACTTTTCCACCATCACTTTTATTTGGTGAGGCAACTGGACTTCTTTTGGACTAGATTCCAGTTCGATCATCAGCGAGGTTATTTTGTCTGTGTTGTTGAGCGATAGTAGGACTCCCTTTTCGTGCCTCCCTACTTTGGCGATACCTCTCTTTCCAGTTATCACCTCGAGGATGTTGATCACTTTGTTGTCGGGTAGGGCCCTGAGTGAGGCCTCGCTTCCTGACGTCTGGGTGATCTTTACGATCATCTCCTGTATCGTTTCTGTGTTGTTTGTCTTTTCAGTGGTTGGCCTTTGTTTCCTTCTACAGTCTTGGTTCGAATCTTGTTCCTGTTCTTTGTTATAAGGTGTTATATCTTGCTTCTGGGCCCTTGAGTTGTCGGCTGTTGTTTCCCGAGGACCAGGAATGGTAGCTTGCTTCTCAGTGTTTTCGATGTTTGGCACTCCTGGGGCTACTTCTACTATCGCTTCTTGAAGAGCGAGTCTAAGGACCTCGTCTCCGTCGTCAATTCTTCGAAGTGCGTCTATATTGGTCTCTGCGATATCTTCCTCTTGTACCTGTCTGTGCTGCTGAGCTGTCTCTATCAATTCTTTCATAGTGCTTGCAGGTGGGTCGGCTGTCATCTCGGCATCGTGTGGTGGTGTCAACGGTGTTTTGTGCAGCATCTCTGTGGTAGATAGGGTTTCTGCTGACGATTCGGGTATGTGCGGTGGTGGCCCCCTGGTTTCAAGCTCCTGTCTTCTTTTCTCTCTTCTTTCATGCATCTGCTTTATCTGGTGATGCGCTCTCAACATGTCTTGACTTTCTGGGTCTTCATAATCTCGGCCATAGACGTTTGCTTCTGCCCTTTTCTGTATTCTTTCCATCATCTGCTCCAACTGTTGTATCGCTCTCAATATTTCTTCATGTTCTGGGTCTTCTTCATCATCTTCTTCCTCGCTCGCCTTGAAAAGGACGGTGGATGCGTTGTGCCTGTTTACTTCATCTAGGCCAGGGACGTTTGCATCTGCTCTCTCCTCTGCCTCGCAAGGAGTCGGGCCACTCAGACTCTCAGTCATCGCGCTTGCAGGTAGGTTGGCTGTTTTTGCCGGTTGGCTGTTTTTGCTTTGGTTCAGCGCTGGTGGGCTGGTGTAGATCTTTCTCTTCTTGGCGTGCGATTTTTTTCGGGTCATTTTGACGATAATGCGAACTTTTCTCGAATAGTGGCGTCCTGAGAAGGACGTTGGTGTCTTGTCCGTTATAGGCATTATCCATTAAAAGTTACATATGCAAATATAGAAAATTTAATGAATACCAAGCCTGCTCTTGTAAAATGTATTCTTTAAAACAATAATAAAACGTCATAAGATTACCATACTTAAAATAAGAAATATGTCTCACAAACTACATAAAATGTGCTGCAAACAAGAAAAAAAGCTTTAAATTATTAATAGATTAAAACAAGTAATAAACTACTTTCTAATTTATATTTTTATTTTTGCATAATTCTTTCCCTTAAACATTTAAACTTACTTTAGTAAACTCCCCTGAAAAATTCAAACCTGACTTTATCTATCTATCTATCTATCTATCTATCTATCTATCTATCTATCTATCTATCTATCTATCTATCTATCTATCTATCTATCTATCTATCTATCTATCTATCTATCTATCTATCTATCTATCTATCTATCTATCTATCTATCTATTTATCTATTTATCTATCTATCTATCTATCTATCTATCTATCTATCTTTATCTATCTATCCAGAGCCGGATTAACGTAGTAGCAAAAGTAGCATATGCTACGGGCCCCGCGCTTTTAGGGGCCCCGCGCCAATAAATATGTAAATAATTTTTTGGTCATCTTCTAATACGAGCGTTAAACCAATGATCTTGTTATTTATACCATCTTTAGCGCCTTTTCATTTTCAAAAGAGATTGAACAGTCTCACACTAATGAGCATTGAACATAAACTTCTGCGTGAAATTGATACATCCTATATCATCAACAAATTTGTTCATGCTAAATTTAGAAACATTAATATTTAAACAATAATGTTGACTGTGTTGTTTATTTTGATAATTCTTCTTCTTCCTTCTTCCTCGTTCGTCCTGAAAAGAACGGTGGTTGCGTTGTGTCTGTTTACGCCTAAGCTGTGATATTTGCACCTTTCGGTCGACACATCCGACTTCTGCACGGCATTTTTAGGACCGGGTTTGCCTTCCCATTGCGATCCACACTCGCTCAGCCAGACTACACTGTTGCAGACTGTTTCCAGGACCACCACGTGGAGGTGGAGTGCGGTCTTGACCAGCTCTGATTCGCTGGTCCTGAAGCAGGCAGTCAAGCTATGAGTCGCTGACTGCATTCACTATTGCTGCGTCTTTGGGTCCCTGATTTGATAATGATAATTACTAAGCAAATTAAAAATGATTGTGTTCAAATATATTTGTGTTGTTTTATTGGTTTTTTTAAATATAGGGCCCCTGTCTTAACATATGCTACAGGCCCCGTACTAGCTTAATCCGGCCCTGAACAGAACTAGTTTAATTAATTAGTGGGCCCCATGATTCTGGGAAGATACTCATATATCACGTGCTGGCCTTCAAAGTTTGTACACACCGCAGATTATGCTGATTTGGCCATGTCTGCTGCATGGAAGATAGTTACATCCCCAGAGATATTTTTTACTGGCAGATGACAAAAGAAAATCTGGGCGACCACAGTTGAAGTTCAAAGATGTGAACAAGAGAGACATGAAGATACTGGACATAAATCCAGCAGCCTGAGAGGATGAAGCTACCGATCACACCAAGTGGAGATGCTCCCTAGGGCGCCACCTCAGATTGCACGAAAAGAAGCTCTTACAACAAGCAGAATAGAATAGAACATGCCAAAAAAGCGCAGGGGAAAAAGAAGCTTAGGGCTATCACCTCATGGGGCGTATCATTGCATTAGTCAGTTATAACTGAAAGGGGCTACTACAGGAATATAAGATAACAATCGTTAGATCTTTTTTAATAACCTGCATATATGAATAGAAGATATCAATCTTGAGATCTAAAACAGTAAGCCTTCAGGAATAAAAGATAGCCTGCATATTTAATATAAAATATATATTGGAATGGAAGATATCAATAATAAGATCTAATGTACCATCTGTGACAGTCCAGTGGCCGCGTCATGTTGCTTGTTCACCTGTATAATGTTAGACTATTCAAATGTTCAATTGTTTCTGTCACAGTGGAAGGAAAGGCTAAACGCCTCAGATGAAAATGCCCACTAATCCGTTGATTAGTTGATTTACTTATTTACTAATCCGTTGAGGCGAGTGAAAACCTCAGTCACCAGGTTCTCTGACTAACCCTGCTGTTGTTTATAGTATTGTATAGACCACTTATCACCAGCACAAATATACACAGTATTATTGGACAACACAACTTCTGAACATCACAGAAAATTTTCTTGAAATTAAATCAATGACTGGTGAGGCGTTTTCTTATCTTTAATGCTAAAGATCCCAGAACACAGCTCTTGTTCGACATTAAACCACAATTTCATCTAAACAATACTTTGGTATGTCCTGGATCATCTTTTTAGAGGCTAGAGTAAATTATAAATTGTCAGTCGTTTATCAAGTCCTACGCTGTCTAGTTAGTAATGTCATCAAGTACCGCTATCAACTGTTTGGGAGTCCCTAATCTGAAATCCTCACATAGAAGTTCTAACACTGACGTTAATGTCCCTTTCAAACTATCGCCTGCCTTAGAATCACTGATCTAAATTCTCAATAGCAAACTTTATTAAATGTAGTTGTTCCTGTTTCAGAATGAATATTATACTACAACGGTTCTCATCTTATCAGATTGTAATTACAAGTTCCCGTCCACGTCACTAATTTGAGAACCCATCTCTTAAAGTCTACACAATGATTTTTACGAGAATGTACCTTTGCTAAATGATCCGCATTAAACCGGAGCGCAAGGCTGAGATAATTGGAAGCTCTTAGAGAGATCTGTTGATGAGTCGTAAATTTGCTTTCGTCTTATCTTGCATCAACACTACTTATTAGAACGTAAAGGTTTGTTACCTCGCTGTGCTGGAACCGTCTCACCGAAGATGTTGTAGGTAGTGCTGGAGGTTTCTATTTCAGATGATGAACTACCTTAGTAATATCTGGTAATGACTCAAAACTCTTGGTGAGTTCTTTGTTACATCTCTCGTACTAGCAATTCTTAACTCCTAATTGAGCATTCCAAGTCTTTACTTCTGCAGTACACTTCTACATCGTTGTCTCCGAGTTTTCTGAGGCGGACAGTTCTTCTTCTTCTTCTTAGATCGTTAACCACCGACCGTCAAAGCAGTGCAGGAAGATTGTGTATTTCCAAAAATGTGGGGTAAGTTGTGAACATTTCTATTACAAATGTGAATTTAACATATTTTCTTCCTAGTGGATATATATTAGACTGGCAACCTCAACCAATGAAAATAGTATATTAATGAACCACTACAGCAAGAGCTGGTGATTGTTTCTGACAAGTCGTGCGGGAAACCCGACAGCTGAGCGACCCCAGACTCCGACTGGAGCAGTGATGAATGATTGTATGTGCCGCCAGTGTAACATATTATCTTGTGAATATTTATGTACCTTTTTTAATTGTAATTCAGGCAAATCATTATTCACGCACTCCAGACGCAATTTCCTAGTTAACATCCAGAAGGATATGGGTGAATTTTCATCATATTCCATGAGTTACACTGTGTGCTCGGGAATTTAATTCTTCTGAGAGGTTAACATTGGTGGGTGGAGCGCATGACAATGAGCCTGTTAGTTTGCGGCGAACAAATGTACTTAGCATGCATTTGTTTCTTTCTATTTGTCTAAAGTTCGTGGTTACAAGCCATCAGACGATTTCTGGTACTATCCGCTAGTGTGAAAAAAAAGCATCCACCACAACCGCCTACAGTGGAAGAGAGTGTGGAGAAAGCTTTCGTCAGCACAGAATTGATGAACAACAGCTGCAGGACTCACTCATACAAGCTAAGTGCTAACTAAAAGGAACCAGCAAAAAGAACATTTCAGTTAAACGTTAAGTATAAAGTTAAATTCCCACCTACGTCTCAATGTGGATAAGCGTAGTAGATTATCCCTGGTCCGTCAATTTTCAAACGTTAGGCATCTTTAAGTGGCAATAATATGATAATAATACATCCTCTCATCTCCACTCAATCCTGGCCGTTAACTAAAGGTGGCGGCTTCCTCAGGCCAAAAAAAATCAATAATGTTACCACAGATGGATATATTACACATATGGCGGCTTCCTAAAAAATCAATAATGCCACTCCATCACTCTCCATTAACCCGGAGCTCGAAAAATTACATCTCTCTCGGACGCAAACACAAAGACGGAAAAACCAATTAATTAACACACTGAACCCCACGACACGTGACCAAAAACGTCACTAGTTGACCGTCGCTCAACCACGGGTGAACGTCTCGTGCAAACCGTAGTTTGACTACAAGCGAACACAATTCCTCACATAAAAATGGAAATGTGCTAGCGTGTAGTAACATGCCACGCTATTTTATCTGCATCCCAAATCTATCCTTAACAGTTCCCTTCAGGTAGAAGTGTTATTAACCTTCTACCTACATCTCTGCCAAGAGTAATCTTGAGCGCAGGTAGATACTTGGAAGCAAATATTAGATACTCTTGAGTTTTGGTCACTGTTGGACCACTACTGCAAATCAGGGGAGACAATCCGTGACACTTTTCTTTTTTTTCTACTGTTATCTTAATGTGATGTGTTATCTTCAGAGAGTTGAAAATTAAAATTAACTAATAGCTTTGAAAATATATATTTAAAAAATCATGGGCTGTTATAAACTTTTATTGAATCCACAATATCTTTACGCGATATTAACTGTCTTCAGCATTTCAGTAAGATGAAATAAATTAATTAGCAATGTTATTCTCAGTATGCACATTTCAATTAATCATATGAAGGTGGTTGCCAGTAGCAACACATACAGTAATACCACCGTGTAGTTCCCAGAGGTCTCTGACGAGACAAAGAATAGGACTACTGCCCCATCTGGCATATCATAAAGGCAACTTATACAAGATTGTGCATACAGCTATCAACCTCATTAAGTAAAACAAGTTGCTGAGAAACTGCTGCTACAAGAGACATGTTTTAGTGCCAGCTTCTAGCAGTGGGGTCAGCTGCTGTTGTGGTTCCATACTCAACAGGAAGAACAAAGGGACATAATGATTAATAAAGAAGCAGACAAGAGGAACCTTATGCCATCATGTTGTGGTGCACCCTACAGCTTGTGAAGTGTAGAAAGAGCTACGTAAGCAATATTGGCAGGCACACATCACATCAAGATCCCTGTTACTAATTACACAGATTTCTATGACCAATCAATGCCCTTAATTTACTACAGCAATAAAGTCAACACTAAAGTCAGCCTACAGCATACGTTCAACTATTTATATTTATTTTATTACTTTTATTCCCCAGCTTGACTGAGGTCACTCATTTTCCAGCCCGCTTCTTTGTATTTTGACTCTCTGCCTCTCAGTCTATCACTCTGCACATGTATTCTTCATACTCCAGTTTTATCATTTTGCAGTACTCTCCATCTGTAATTCCTTCTTCCAACAGAACGAACTCCTCTGTGAGGTTTTCGTCATTACTTCTGTAGTCGTGATTTACACTGAAGTAAAGGTAAAGGATCCCGTTTACATGCCCAGTGAGGCATAATGGGAATATGGTGTTAGGCAGATATTTTCTTGTGGGTGTTTGTGCTTGCGACTCTGAAAATTAGAATGTATTAATTTGAAAACATGTCAATTTTGCATTTCACTTTTCTTCGTTATCACTTTCTTATCTGTAATGTGTTTGTTTGTTGTGGTCACAACTTTGGCAGTTTATTTGTCCTTTATTCTAGTAAGGTGTAAATTACCTATTTTCGTCAAACCCACAGGTGTTATACAGAATTAAGTGACGTATCTTTGATGATGTGGCAGTGGTGTCGCTTCATGTTGTCAGGTCTCTGCTATTTTTCTTCTTCTGTCGTCAACATTTGCTATTTGATTTCTCATTTCATCATCATCATTCTCTTTTTAGGTTTCTTATGCAGCATGGAGCCACCAATCACCCGTGTGTTACCGGGGCCCGAAAGGGGAGCAAAGAATAGTAACACTGTCCCCTGCCAAGCATGTCGTAGAAAGCGACTAAGGAGGGTTGGGCATGGGGCCGGTTACCCCATCCTGTAAAAAATTTAAACCACAAAAAACTTCAACAAATATGGACAAGTCAAATAAAGAAAATAAAACTCAGCCATCCAAGACAGGGGAAGGTCCTCTCGCGAGGAGGCGTATAATGCAACACAGAGAAAGCCGAAAGGAGTCTGTGTTGCTGACTAACCTTCTTTCTTCTAGGAGAACTTCCAGATTTGGCACCTGGAATGTTCGGACATTAAACGAACAAGGGAAAGTGGCGCAAGTGGCAGCAGAAATGAGGGAATACAAAATCGAGGTTTTGGGAATGTGTGAGACAAAGTGGAAGGGGGTAGACAGGAAGAAACTCATCACAGGTGAATTGGTGCTGTCCTCAGGACATGAAGACGAAAGTTCATACCACAGTGAAGGGGTAGCTCTTATGTTATCTAAAGAAGCACAGAAAGCATTCATTGAATGGGAAGCTGTTGGACCCAGAATAATAACAGCTACTTTCAAAACAGCTAAAAAGAAAATTCATGTAAATGTCATCCAATGTTATGCACCAACTAATGACAAAGAAGAGTCTGTGAAAGAAGCATTTTTATACTAAACTACAGGAAATTATGGATAAAGTAAAAAGAAGAGACATCACAATTTTGATGGGTGACATGAATGCAAAGATAGGTACAGTCAACACCGGATTTGAAGAAGTCATGGGAAAACATGGGCTAGGAGTAATGAATGAAAATGGAGAACTATTCGCAAACTTCTGTGCTTCAAATCAACTGGCTATAGGAGGAAGCATGTTTCCACATAAGAGAATACACAAGGCAACATGGATATCACCAGATCATAGAACAGAAAATCAGATTGATCATATATGCATAAACAAGAAGTTTAGATCATCATTGCAGGATGTAAAGGTATACAGAGGAGCAGATGTGGCATCAGATCACCATCTTCTGATAGCCAAAATAAAAATGAAACTCAAGAGATATGCAACAATGCAAAATTATAGACAACAGTATAATGTAGGACAGCTAAGAAATCAAGAAACAAGAGACAAATTTGCGGTCACAGTATCCAACAAATTCCAAGTGCTCCAACAGCTGGAAGATGTAGAGAATACAGAAGACTATTGGCAGCAGGTCAAAACTGTATGGAAGGAGGCATGTGAAGAAATACTGGGGAAAAGGGAAAGACAACAAAAAGCATGGATAACAACAGAAACCATCAATAAGATAAAAGACAGAAAAAACAAGAAAGCAGAGTTAAACACAAGCAAAACCAGAAGAAGTTCCAAAGCCAAGGCTCAAGAAGTGTACACAGAAGCAAACAAAGAAGTAAAAAGAAGTATCAAAAGAGACAAGAGGAAGTATATTGAGGAGTTGGCAAGAGAGGCAGAAGATGCTGCAGCCAAAGGAAATATGAGAGAACTGTATAGCAGCACAAAGAAGCTAACAGGGAAATACAAGCAAACAAGTTGCCTCATAAAAGACAAGAATGGGAAACTGCTCAGCAATACACAAGAGCAAATGAAGAGGTGGACAGAATATTTTGGGGACCTTCTCAATAGACCAGCTCCACAAAACCCGCCGGACATCCAGCCAGCAGAAGAAGAGCTACAAATTAACGGTGAAAGACCAACGAAGGAAGAAATAAAGAAAGCCATAAAGCTTCTAAGAGATGGAAAAGCGTCTGGACCTGATGGCATTCCAGCAGAGGCCATCAAAGCAGATATCGACACGGCTACAGAGATGTTATATAAATTACTTGGTAAAGTCTGGGAAAAGGAAGAGATACCAGCAGAATGGAAGGAAGGATATCTGGTTAAGTTGCCTAAGAAGGGAAATTTACAAGAGTGCACAAATTATAAAGGAATAATGTTACTATCAGTGCCAGGAAAAGTATTAAACAGGATTATCCTTGAGAGATTAAAAGAGTCCATAGACAAGAAACTGAGAGATGAACAAGCAGGTTTTCGACAAAACAGATCATGTACAGACCAGATAGCCACTTTGAGAATAATAGTTGAACAAAGTCTGGAATGGAATTCACCACTATACATTGGATTTGTGGACTACGAAAAGGCATTTGACAGTGTAGACAGAGAATCACTTTGGAAATTGTTGAGGCATTATGGAGTTCCCCTGAAGATCATTAATTTAATAAAGAAAACATATGAAGACATGACATGCAGAGTTCTTCACGAAGGACAGCTTACAGAACCGTTTGGGATAAGAACAGGAGTGCGACAGGGATGCCTCTTGTCTCCATTTCTTTTCTTGCTGGCAATAGATTGGGTTATGAGATCATCGGCAACACACAACAGAAATGGAATCCAGTGGACTCTGACTAAGCAGTTGGATGATCTGGATTTTGCTGATGACTTGGCTCTTCTGTCCCATAGCCGTAATCAGATGCAGGACAAATTGAAAACACTTGATGAGAGGTCACAGCAATTGGGTCTGAAAATACACAGGGAAAAGACAAAAATAATGCGAATAAATGCAGGTAATGATAACAGGGTTGAACTTGAAGAAACACCAATACAAGATGTAGAATCATACACATATCTTGGCAGTAATATAGACAAAGTTGGAGGGACAGACAGCGATATCAAAATAAGAATACAAAAGGCAAGAGGAGCTTTAATTGCATTGGGAAATATATGGAGATCAAGAGAAATAGGATCCAACACGAAAATAAGAATCTTCAACTCAAATGTGAAGTCAGTCCTATTGTATGGCTCAGAGACATGGAGAACAACAAAGACAACAACCAAAAAGCTACAGACTTTCATAAATGGGTGCTTGCGTAGAATAGAGGGATTAAAATGGTATGACAAGGTTACCAACGTGGAACTGATGACAAGAACTAGACAAGTGCCAGTGGAACAAGAAATGAGAAGAAGACGATGGCGATGGATAGGACACACACTGAGAAAACCTGTTGATAGCATTACAAGGCAGTCCTTGTTCTGGAACCCCCAGGGCAAGAGAGGCAGAGGAAGACCAAGAAGTACATGGAGAAGAGAGTTGGAAACAGAGGTGAAAATGATGAGGAGAACATGGAAAGAACTTGAGATGATGGCACGTGACAGGAGGACTTGGCATGTGTTTGTTGAAGGCCTATGCTCCTGTGGGAGTGGAGGGTTATGAATGAATGAATGGAGCCACCAATGATGTTGGTTTCTGTTAAGTCATATTTTGAGTCAGAGTTAAGTGTTAAAGATTTTTATGTACGGGGCTGGTTTTCTCTAGTAAGCACGGTTAAAGTAATGTGTTGATTTTTGTTTGGGTACTTTTTGTACGCTATGTTTTTCTCGAACATTGCTCAACTGAGTAGGTGTTAGTTTTTTTTTTAAATAAAGAAAGTGTTCGAATGTTCTTAGTGGTAGTTTGGGGGGAGATACGGATGAGCTGAGCTCAGTTCTCAAGCGGTTAGTTCGCGCATGAGCAATTTTTACTGAGTTGTACTGAGAGACTATGATCTCGGGATGAGTATGTACCTGGCAGAGCTTCGAGACAGTTGTTTAGTCTCGTTAGTGTGACCAGAGGATATTTTTGAAGATAATATATTATAGAAGGGAATAGATAGATTATTGAAGGGAATGTTTTACTCCCAGGGGATTTATTATTCTAATGCCATGGATTACGTTGGCTCATTGATGTACCTAGTATTATGATGTATACAATTCCTTTCTTGATGGATTTGTACTTACACGATTTATTATTCTAATGCCATGGATTACGTTGGCTCATTGATGTACCTAGTATTATGATGTATACAATTCCTTTCTTGATGGATTTTTGTACTCACACGATTTATCATTCTGAAGCCATGGATTACGTCGGCTTATATGAACTGTATTGTAAGTTGCGGTGTACGCAACCAAGCTCTGGATATTTAAGATGCTGTGATTTACGGTGTTTTCTGCAATCTGTTTGCCATGGATTTTGTAGGCCATTATAACTTGTGACAGTGTGCTGTTCCTGATGTCTACGTTACTGTGACAATAAACTGTATATTGTGAGTTGGAAACCATTGGTCTTACCCGTTGGTCTATTGCTAACTATCGTTACTGTGGTGTGGATGATTGCAACTTAAACAAACTTAAAGTACCCATGACATTCGCATATATTTATACATATTTACACACCTGTCGGCCACCTGTAAGCCCGACCAAGGCTGATCGTATTTATCAGCAAATGTATTAACTTTGTCTAACCGTGCCACCATTACTCACGGAAGAATCTACACAGTAACATAAGTGATGGCCTGTGTGGCCGGTTATAGAGAACGTATATATATATTAACATAAGTGTCTACTGATCCTGTCTACAAAGAACACACGTCGCAACAGTGTCCTAGCTGGAAATATTTGCCAGAGCACTTTTTGTGCTCTTACAGTGGTGGATCCTGTAGCCATTTATTTTACAGGATGAGCTTGCCACTTTAGCCACCTCTTGTGCAAAGTTAGAGAAATCAGTCATCCTATGCTAGGTATTATCCTAAGAGATCCCAGAAATCACATAAGTTAGTTGCCTTCTGAATGCTGAATATTCTTTTTGTCATGAATTATAATTTTAGTTTCACTAATCTTGAATTATAATGTTCGCTAAAATCATGAATTATAACGTTATTGTCACTGAAGTCACGAATTATGTTCCTCTCTTTAAAGTCATAAATTAAAATTCTCATCTCTCTGAAGTCATGAAATTTAATGCTCATCTCTCTAAAGTCATGAATTATGATGTCGTATCTCTGACATCATGAAATTACATTTCTTCCTGTCGTGCTGTCTTGTGTATCACCTGAATGCTAGTAGTGTACACCAGATAGTAGTTTGTTATTTCTGAGGTAATGCATTAAACCCTGAGGTTTGGCCAATTTTATGTGCATATTACAGACAACTTGGCATGTGGTAGCCATGAAGAGTGGACCATGTGAGGGCTGTACCTGCAAAAATTTGCCATGGAAAACGTTCATGCCAATACTTCAAGGTAAGTGGTCAGCATGATGCTGACCATATCACCCCTAGTGCGCCGATGGTCAAGAAAATATGAGCTTAACACCATGTTCCCAATATGCCTCAGTGGGTATGTAAACGGGATTCTTTACTTCAGTGTAAGTTAAGAGAGCAAGGTTCCAATTTACCACTGCTGGGTGCAACAGAATTTATTGTAATACAGTCTAGTACAGAATATTACAGTACAGGACTAAACGATTTTGTGCACAACATTACAGTACAAAACTCTTTAATTCTGCATGGTATAGTTGTGGCAGAACTCATGGTGTTGGATAGACGTAATACTTTTTTTTTCCGTACGCCCGCTAATACTCGAGGCGAAATCTCAGGTTATTATTAATGTCTAACCTGACATTGATTTTACGTGAGTATCCCTTTTCTTGTACAGAGACAGGTGTCCCTCGCCATTCAGGCAGATACTCGCCGATTTCGGAGGTACCCATTAGAGCTGGGTCGGCTCAGGAGCCGCCAATCCCTGGTCGACGACACTTCTTCAAATGTCCTCGCCAGGTCTCGCGTTAATCCAGTCCAAATCCCAGTCGACGAAAAATCCTCAAATGCCGTCGCCCGGGTTTGATCCTGAATCACCCTGTCGCCAGAGCGGTGTGGTAATCACTACGCTAGCGCGGCTAATACAAACAACAGACTAGAACCCTACAACAAAATTTGCACTTCAAATTACAACAAAGTCTTCATGGTTGATCCAACCATATACTGACTAATTTATAGACAGATATTTCAATAATCTGACATAATACTTGGGTAGATTCTAATCATACAGTGTGTAAATCAAACATCTTCAGAAATAAATAAGTTATATATATATATATGATGAGACAATGATGAGACGGTCATGAGAATTTTTTAAATGACATTAATAAAACATCTTTTAAATCATACTCTGATATGTCAGTTCAATAATAAGGACTCCACAAGTATAATCCCGCTCTTCTACATATATTACTTTTCACTATCCAAACAGGGTTAGAAGACTGCCACTATACAGTTCAGATCTCACACAGTGAATGATCACACCTGTAAACTTACAACACGAAAAGGTAGAATAAAACAGGGAGTTAAAAAGCCATGATGTGAGCGAGTGTCTGAAATATACAAACAATGTTTATGCCAGGTTTTTCTGTCCCTACGACCATCACTTGAAAGTATTTCCATGTCTACTTCTTCCCCTTTAATTGTGAATCCAGTTCTCTTATACATGTGTACTTTTGTCTTCCTCTACCTCTCTTGAAAAAAGATGAATGAAAACTAACTGGGCGCTGTTAATCCAGACATCCTGACTGCGATCCTCCTTCTTTGTCAATGAAACTTCCCAAGTATGTAAAAGCTGTGCACTTTTTCAAATATCTAACAATTGATCTTTATTGAATCTTTTCCCTATTATTTATTCTGATTGTGTTTGCTTTGTTTAGCGATGTTTTTACTGTTAGTTTATTTATTATTTACTTCATGTCTTTTTGTTTGAGTAACAATATGATAAAGTCTCCTCTCGTTGTTTGTCAAGTGTCCAGTTTATTCCTATTAACTTGATTTTCAATTTTGCCTCGTCCCCAAGTCCATGACCCAGTAGATGACAACTGGTGAAAGCAGACATAAGACACCCTACGCACAGCTATTCTTGCCTCTATGTTCTCTAAAAGGTTCCGAAAGATGAATACCAGCAATGCCCACAGATGAACTAACTTAATAGTGCTCACGACAGTGACAACAAGGTATGTGTTATGATTAAAATTCATAACGAGTGTCGGTATCATTAGGTAGCTCGACAGGGCTCCTTGTTTGTTTATTTTATACGGAGTCATTTATTAATACAGGAAGTGACGTCATGCCTCTAGGGTGTATTTCGCAGACGTGAAACTAAGAATGCAGAAGGCAGAGATCGTCTGCAAGGGCTTCTACCATTGTGTGTCATGGCGAGTGGATGCATGTGTTTGAGCTGCTGAAGATATCATTATTGTACATCCCTATGTTATTCCATCACTAGTACATCAAGATCTTCTGTGAGGTGTGTCTAGTAGCTTCATTTTAAGTGAGTATGGATTATCAATGTCGAGTGTGGAAATATGAGTAATAAATTGTGGGAGATGATATGACCAGCGTTTCATAGAGAACGGACTGGACGAAACTGTATAATTGGAGCTGTTTTGTAGAAATATAATAAACTGTATTTGTGTATAACTGTGAGAAATGTGTTGGTCCGCTCAATACAGTTATACTGACTACGTGTTGTTGGACTACCCCTAACTTACTTTGGCCACGAAACAATAGACAGAACGACACGTATCAGTATCTCAAGTTTTTTATTTGTCATAGCATCACTCGCAATAGTGTGGGACTGTCATATGACTGCGATCTGGATCGGCATAAGCGTTTGCTGTGCATATTGTATGTCTGGGACATCTACATCTGTAATAAAAATGAATATACATATATTTGTTTCAATTTAACATCCATTAAGGCTTTTTGTAATAAAAATGTCATAATAAATGCAGTAGTGATAAGAAAGGTTATCCTGTTACACGCCCATTGAGGCAAATTGGGTGTTAGGCCCATATTTCCATGACCATCGGCACTCCTTCCCAGAGTTACTCTGGTACCAAATTCATGAGGCTGAGTGGACCACAGAGTCGTTTGCGGTCTAAAATTTCCACCCCAACTGGGGATCGAACCAAGGACCACCAAGCTGGAAAGACAGTTCACTAACCACTGCGCTACCGCCGAACAAGTAGTGATAAGAGTCAGAAATAAGTCAACAACAGAAGGGATAAACAGTACTAGACACTGGAAGACGTGGGGAAACATGACTACATACGTCACCTGACCTGACAGGCGTTCTTGAAGAAGAAAGGATTTAGTTAGCCAGTTCTCATCTTCGTGCATTCAGGATTAGTTTATCACTAAATGTATAGATCTAATTAAACTGCTTTTCATATGCCTCAGTTCTTCGTTCTGTTTCAAGTTGTAGATATTTACAACTACAATAGCAAGCGTACATCATATTGGCAATTTTCTTACATTTTAGGTCATGTGGTCATGTGATTAGTGGGCATTAATCAGCCTACTAAAAGGGCGTGGTAGTTTTCTCATGTTTGATGCGAGGAATCGTCTGACGCTTTCAGTTTTCATATATAGCAATCCCCCGCTTAGCACTGTTAATTCGTTCCTGAAGAATCTAGAGCTAACCGAAAATGCGTTAAACTTTTTTTTTTTAAGACAAAGTATTTCGTTCAACCCTTGATGGGTTACGATAAGG
Source organism: Oreohelix idahoensis (assembly GCA_024509875.1). Lineage (NCBI taxonomy): Eukaryota > Metazoa > Mollusca > Gastropoda > Stylommatophora > Oreohelicidae > Oreohelix > Oreohelix idahoensis. Next base: position 113,682 of record JAMPIV010004012.1, read on the forward strand.
ATATATAATGTTGTAAATTAAAGATAATAAAATGTCCGATATCCAAATATAGCATCTTCGCCCCCTCCCCCCCCCCCGCCCCCTCCCCCGTGACGTATAATGGAAAAAGAGCCTACAGTAATCTGACAGTCTTTTAAAACCTCGTAGCGATCTAGGATTTGCTTGCAAAACCATGCATTTACAGCCTGTGTCTACTCACTTTTTCGTCACGCCTCTTTTCTTTGAACATAAGCAAACGAAGTGTTTACAAACTTTCGTGACCTGCCCGTCATAACAGGTAGCGAATCAGGTTTGTTTACCTCGTCTCATCACGCGAGCTTATCTGTCAATCATACGATACCTGACAGACCGCACAGGAATAACACAGAATCTTTTGAAGTTCGTACTCAGAAAAAGTCAGAAACTCCTGGACTCTTTGATCTTCGGTAGCGGACATTCGTACAGAGAAGACCCGTTAGACGTAAGAATTCTTCTGATGTCGGTTAGTAACGCTTGACGGAAGACCGATCATAATAGTTCAGTGCCAGTAGCGAGTTGTGCGCCATGTTGATTTTGTGAGCTTAGCAGGGTATGTAGATGATGTCATTTAGATAGTGTTAGCCAGTTATTTTTGGATTTATGCATTCGCACTGTGCCCGTTATATTTGTATGCTAATATTTGTCAGATTGTTGAATAGATATATTGAGATTGCCAGACTTTATAAGAGTTATTCTTTATAAATGATGTTTCCAAGATTGTTTAGAGTGTGACCTATCGCATTATAGCGCGAGCCTTCTGTATAGGACTCTAGTCGCAGTGTGGTGTAGCTTTAACTACTTTCAGTCATGTACGCTCCCCCAAACGCTACACACAATTATTAGCTTCAATATTTATATAGCACTTATTCATGCGACAGCTGGGAGCCTATTTGAGAGTCCGTGGAATTTACCACTTTCAGAGACATTTTGTGCTACGGTATTGTCATTTTTAGTTCGTCAGTAAGGTTAGTGAGTTGCCCAGTTTACTTAAATATAGCGCAAGGCGTTTCCTTTAAGCGTGAGTTTAGTGACCTTTTTTCACTTTTTCTCTATGCCTGTTTACATTTACCTGGTGTTGAGTTTACGTGTGTCCACCGTGTCAGTTCCATTACGTGATTGGCAGGGATTAACGGTTCTCATTCTTTAGACACACGGTTTCTTTGGGTAGGCTAGATATTTTTGGATTGTGTAAGGCGGTATTGTTGTGATCCGGAGAGTTTTTCAATTATGAGTTTGTTAATTTGTAAGTTGTGTGCCTTTTGTGCCGGAAGACATTGACAAGTTCTTTTTAGGGCTATTTCAATGCATCGATGAAGTACCATGACAGTCTTAAGTGATTAGCGCCCTCCAGGATTAGGCGAAGACGACGCAGTTTATTGTTGGAACATTCGGTATCTCTGGCTTTTCTTGACTTTAGTCAGAACCAAGTGTATCAGACATGTTAGTTCAGAAGTTGTGAGTAACTTTTTGGCTATTCAGTGATATTCAAGCAGACTTCTGTTATCAATTACGTAGTTTCAGACACTGTGTTTATCATTACTTCAAATAAAGTGGTGTTGTACTGCTATGGTTGTTGCTAGTGCAGTTGTTAGGAGTCGTCCTATTACGGGACAGAAGATTTTGTTGTAGTTGTGTCAGTGGTTCGGCAGCTCTAGGCTTGTGGTGGTCATTTCAGGGCTAACGGTAGTGTTGCCTGACTATACGTGTAGGGTACAGTTTTTGTTATTTTGTCGTTGTCATGAAATATTCTAATCCACATATATAAATTATTAGGTAAATATAAAGCCTAATAAATACATATAATAAAGAAAAGAGCAATGGTAAAATGACAGTGCTGTCCCAAAGAATGTACTCGAAATCCCCCTTGTTTTCTGCTTCGTCTGCAAATTGTAACGCTTTCACGTTGATAGTAAAGCTTACTGTATTATTACCCGCCTTCTTCAATGAAACGTGTGCTGTAATTCTTGGAAAAGCATTGAGACGTACTGCGTAATGACCTAAATTAACCCTAACATTAATTATACTGCGTTACCAAAACGAACGAACAGATGGACTAAAGGGATAAAAAGAGAAGGGAGAGGCAGAAAGCCGAACACTAAACCCGCTTCGCGCGATACACAATTACTACCATCACGCGTGTAAGTCTACATGCACTAATTTTTTTTCAGACGGACAGTGATAAAATACACTACCCTTTCCCAGAGTTAGGTTTATAATTCATAACAGACTCTTATTAGAAAAGACAACATTATATGGGTTTACGTTTGAACACATAACAGTACCCAGACAGCACATCTTCTAAACAGGAGATAGAAGAAATTGCATATTTTGAACGCAGCCACGTAGCTCTTTTAAAGTGGGAAAATTGGGTTCCTTAGGGCTTGCTGACAAATAATATGTAAAACGTTACGCAAATAGTCCAGGAATTAATAAATTATACCCAAAATAAAATATTGGGGGTGCCTGACAGCATAAAATCATTTCTGCTCATAAAATTTTTTTTATAACGTGTTTGAAAAAACCTTACGTTACATAAATAGCCTACCATGTAAACTCCAAATTGATTGGAGCGCAACAAATGAAAGCCTAACCACGATTGGTCGGGTTATAAATACTATCTTGGTTGTTAGGGGAGACGGGAAAAGATAACATTTTTTCAAACACTTGTCGAAACGTGGCTCATTGGCCAGTCTCGCTGATATACACACTTGGGAGCGTTAGTTCGAGACCACTAATTCAAATAAGCTTGATAAAGCGACAGTACGTTGAAGCCAGCTCACATTTTTGCTAAAATAAAAGCCTGGAACATAGGCAGAACGGAATTTGTGCCAGTTTGTGCCAGAATTCATTGCTAATCAACGTATCTGTGTTTATTTCCATGAAATTGTGGGACAGTGGTCTTGATGGTAGTGAGCAGCATCTGGTCAGAGATTTGCTGAATCCAGAGTCGGACAGCATACTCCTTGGTCTTTTTAGCTATCAGTGAGGTGTCTCCTGAGCCCAGAGGAGAATTCGAGCAGAGGAGTCCTTTCCTGCCGCCATCACGCCAGATAAGCGAATTGGCCAGCTGAGCTCAACATTATGTCCCCTCATCTTGAAATAACTTTATAAAAATACCATTCAGAGGGGAATTTACTTGTCTTAAAATCAGGAACTGTGAACATCTCCAATAATAGTCCCTAAAGACAAACTATTGAAGTCATGATGACAAATACCAACAGAGCTTGAACAAAACAAAACCAGTATTACCTCATTTTACTACTACACAACTGACACACATAGAACATTTGTAATAATATATGTCACTACAATATTCATATTAAATACATTCTGTACATAACTTGTAATTTAAATTGATTGTGATTCCTGGTTCCCTTGTAGTTGAATCAGGACACATATTCATTCATGCCAGTAATGAATACATATTGTTATTCGAAAGTTTATCAGTGACTCTTTTAAGATATCTTTGTAGAGTGTTATATGTATGTGAGTGTCACAGTGTTGTCAAGAGTAGTGGATTACATTAAATTGTTTATCTGTCTGTTGTTGTGACTTACACTTCTTCATACACATACCCTAGACACATAACGTAGCATCACACTATTCCAGAATAATTCTGACTGAGATAAAGAGATATGTGGTAGCAAGTAAGGTTATCTATAATACACTACTTTTAATAGATATAGATACCTTCACAGCTGATCTCAGTCAGTACACTAAGTCCCCTATAAATATTTATAACATCCCACTTCACCACAGTCGTAGTGTCGTAGCTCAGCGTTGTTTGAGTGTATTTCCAGGCAATGGCGAAGATGTCAAGACATTTGTTGAAGATGGAAGTCCTTTTTCATGACTAGTTGTGTCAGCAGTATTAGTGTTAGGCTTTGGGTCTGCTTTGGTTTTTTGGTGGGCCAGTTGGTTACTTCCTATCTGGCTGAAGAGACGACCCAGAGGAGTCCAACTGACCAAGGAGATTACGCTGCTGTGCATACAGTTGCGAACCAGACTGTGTCACTGCATGTTCCTACACATCTGCGCACAAGCCTGTGTATACTTGAAGACCTCCCTCTGTGATCCTGTTTGGCGCTGTTGCACGTGTGGACACGTGTGGAGACGTGTCTGTCTGTGCTTACTGACCACCCTGACGTGGGTTCCTGTGCTGATGGTACACTCGTACCAGTATCATACGAGCTCTCCTTGACTTCGTGCTGGATTGGCCCCGTAACACGTGTTCCTGTGCTTCTGTGGTACGGATACCTGTATCAAACGACTTCCTAACGTGTGATGTGCTGAGCAGGACGCTGTATGGCAGTTTGAAGACCTAGCGTGGGCTGTGGATGTATGTATACGGAAAATGGCGTTTGTTTACTGAGCTCTGCATGAAAGCTTGGTACCAGAACTATCCAGTGACACTTTCCTACGTTTGAAGAATCTGGATGATGTGCTTTGTGGAGCTGGTGTGTGCTGTCAACAAGATCGTGCCTTGACGCAGTGTGTTTACTGATGCTACAATACTTCCCAGCTTTCGACTTTAATACCGTGTGAACTTGAACAGTGTGTTTTTAACTGTTTCCTTACCTGCCCCGAGACACAAAAATTTATCAATATCGTTATTCAACATAAAGAGTCCCGTACGGGAGTGAACTGAACATTACTGACGTCATTATCGGTCTTGATTCCTGCTATTCGTTTGACAGGGGAACACTAACGTTGTTGGTCAAGCTGAATCCAGGCCTTGCGGTCTTATAAGGCGTGAACCACCGGTGCATTATTAACTGAAGAGTTTTGTGACTTTATTTAGTGACTTAACGTTTTGTGAACCATCATTACCATCTCAGTGAGGAGCTGTAGATATCGTCATCAAGTAAACGTTTACGGAGAATTGTCAGTTAGATTATTTAAATTGTTTAGTTCTTATCATTCTGTTTGTATTTTTTTACTTTCATTATTTCTTTCACTTTCTTTTATTTGCTTCACTTTTAAGTAGTTTCATTCATTTTTTTTTTTAAATTTACTTCGGTTTTACCAGATGTGTTTTTCTCTTTATTAGAATACATCATTGTAATTTATTGTATAATTAATTTTTCTTGCTTTTCGTTTTTGTTGTTCATCTGACTTCCTCCTGATTTTGGTCAAAGGAGTGTAATAGACCTCATTACTTCACTGTCTATTGTTTTTGTTCCATCCTTGTCTTATTATTGTAGTAACCTTGTTGAAGGGAGGATGGGAGGTGAGTAATTCTTTCTTTTTTTCCGTGTGGAAAGAGATTGGATGAGACTGTTTTTCTTTCTAGGGCTTGGCTGTGTTTGTTTAATGGCGGAGTTGAGCAGAAGTAAAATTCCTGCGGCTGCCCTGCTTAACAAACTGAGCACATTATACGTTAGTTGTGCTGGTTATGTTTGTGCACACATAGTCTTTTATATTCAGGTACTTCATTCGTTGTGTTTTAATGTTGTATTCTCTCGTTTTCGTCTTTCTATCTTGTATGTAAGTTAATTTGACAATCTCTTTTTGTCGTTTTTGAACAGTTATGACTTGTAATTAATTATCTATTTCTATCTCACTTGATCTGCTCATCAGTTTCCCACCGTACTGTTGGTGTTTGGAGCGTATAGTGATTCTGTCATAACTTCATCAGTAGTGTTGTTGTCATCATTGTTATATCATTTGTTTCTTTTGTTTAGTACAGTGCTTTGCTAGTTAAGAAAACCATTTGATATATGTGGCTATCATAGAGGACGTGGGCACATACCTCAGCTTTTGTTTGGGTTACACATTTTTGGAAGAGTATATTTTTTCTGCCTTCCATTTCGACTTGAGTCGTTATAGCAGCAATTTTTACTGACATGTAGCATTGTATATTAGCCTTAGTATACCATATAGCTGTCTGAACAGCAAGCTTGTTTTATTGTTTTGAACTGACCTGTTGTTACGGTATTGCTAAAGAATCGTCGGTTTAGCTGACTGAATAATTAGCAAGTATACTTATTTGCTGTAGTAGTGTTGGATATTGCCAAGTGTGACTTGGCTTCAGAAAGTTGTATACTACACGATATTTATTTAAGTGTTCACATGCTTTGATTGTACAATTATATCTAGCTTTATGGATTTTGTACAAATTAGCGAGAAGTTTGGACTGAGCGGGACTTCTTTACTGGAATAGTCAGAAGCAAAATATAAAGAACTTCTGAAGCAACAGGACGACGACATAAAAAACGCCATGATCAACTTGAATTTCAGAAATGGGAAATCAAGGAACAGATAGAAGCTGAGAGGAAAATTAAACAGATTGAAGTTGAAAGAGAAACGAAACAGATAGAAGTAGGGAGAGAAATTAGGAAGTTAGACGCCTAAAAGCAGAAGAGAGATTTTGAAACTAAATAATTTGAGGCAGAATTAAGGAAAATTGAAGTAGAAAAGGAAATTACTTTAATAAAGTTGCAGCTGGAGTCGTCTAAATATAACTCATATAACAATGAATATTTACATCCTGTTACATTGCGGTTACCTGTTTTCGACGAACAAACACATGACATTGACATGTTTCTGGGACCGAAGATGCATCAAAAGTGAAGAAAGCAGTTAGCGACCCATAGCTTGACTACTTGCGTCAGGGTCAGCGAATCAGAGCTGACCAAGACCCTACTCCACCTCCAAATGGTAGTCCTAGAAACAGGCTGCATCACTGCATTCTGGCTGAGAGAGTAAGGATCGAAGAGGGAAGGCTTACCCGGTCCCAAAAATGCCGTGCCGAAAACGGGTGTGGCGGGTCGAAAGGCGCAGATATCGCAGCTTTGCTGTAAACGGCGACACAACGTAACAAACGTCCTTTTTAGGACGAACGCAGAAGAAGAAGACTTGTTTCTGGAACAGTTTGAGTTAGATACCCTTGCGAGGAAGCTAGATAGTTAATGCTGGCCTTCCATATTGTTTACTGTTCTTTCAGGTTCTTCTATGGAGACATTTTTAGTAAGTCTGTGGCTGACAGGAGGGACTTTACTATTATTAAGGGACGGTTACTTAGAAAGTTTAAGTGAACCGCTGAAGATTAACGCCGTCTTTTTAGAAGCTCTATGCCTTGCGCGGACGAAGATTTTGGCTTATTTGTGTCGAAAATGAAGTTGTGTCTGAATAGATGGATCGAAATGAACGGTATTTCCAAAGATTTTGACGGTCTTTGTGATCTTATTCTCAGAGACAAAGTGTTGTCCTCTGCTAGCCCGGAGCTTGTTTCATTTTTTTATGAACGCAACCCAAAGCACATAGATGAAATGTCAGTATTAGGGCAGTGTTATGTTACTGATCAGTCGGGCAAGATTATACACAAAGTCGATGTCCCTTAGGCATGTGCTGCCTGTGTATGTAATGTTCAGGCAGATGAGAAACCGTCTGACCACCATCAATCGCACCGCAAGCAAAGGCATAGCGCCAAGAAACTTACGTACGGTAGCTTTTATTTCCGAGACGATAGACCTTTCGTCAGGTAAGATGAATATCTCGGAGATAGTTCAACTAGGAAATACCCTGTCCAGCGAACTGATAAGATACGCGCAAGTTGAGCCATCAACTGAGTATGGTGTGCGCTGGCAACGCTTGGATGATTGTGAACAGACTAAAATTGTTCCGAGTAAACACGACTTGCAACAAGAAAATGTTACTAATGATAATTCAAACGGGAGTCCTCGAAAGATTTTAAACAGTCATTTACGTTGTAGTCGGTGTACTGGAAGAGGACATATGGCGAAAGTTTGTGTTAACAGTGAGGAACCTGCTAATGCCGCATGCACCGAAACGGAACGTAATATTCCTCTGAGTGGTTGGTGGACACTCAGAAAGCTCTTTCGTGAGGTTGGACAGGTGAAGTTTGTTGAGATGATGCCATCAGACAGAAATTCTACGTTGGTCGCGCGTGTTACTTTTCGTAACAGATCGGGGGCGCGGAGAGCCATTAAGGTGAAACATATGTCAATGCTTGACAACCACCAGCTAGTTGTTCACCGGTAGAGCTTAAGATATTATTTTGGCTTCAAGAGTACTGATCAGTATTTACGCGAATAGGATGCGTTGCTTCGGTTACTTCGAACCGAATCATTAGTACCTCCTAATTCAAACCACACATGATAATTGACTTAATGAAAGTTGAGACGGGCTATTGACCTAATGTTTTAGTAACTTTTCTGGCAATAAATATTTGAGACAGAACAAAATTGCAGTTACACCCATTTTCTAGGAGAAGGTAAATTATCTCGGTGCAGAAACTGTCTTACTTGTAATATTTTTTGAGACATGAGCAATACTTTGTAATGTACGACGTTTGAAGATGCAACTGTTCAAAGTATGATGACATTTCCTATTTCTTCAGGGTGATTCTTAAATATGTACTGATACATTGTACTTCTCTAATTCACTGTTATAAGACTTAGGGTGTGGTATTAACAATTCATTTGACTGTATACCTTACTGGTACCATCACGGATATAGATGTTGCCATCATTTCTTTTGCCATTATTGCCTTTGACTTATTTGTCATGCATAACTCGTGGTAACTGTGAATGTATTTTGATGTATTTGCCATGAATACCTCATGGTTACCATATATGTACTTTGGGTCAAACGATCGTTTTTCTTGATTCTTTTTTTTCGGAAGTGTTTTTCTTGAAAATTGTTTTTTCCCTGTGTATTTTAACTGAAATTGAAAATTAATACCATCATAGTTATGATTATTGTGTTTTGTTGCTAGTTTGCTATTGTAGCACAGTTCACGGCTCAGTAGTTATGATTATTGTGTTTTGTTGCTTGTTTGCTCAGTCACATTTCACATTTATTATTTTCTCCCAGTATGAGATTTGAAGTGAAATTGGTATAAGATGGAAGTTCATATGACACTGATATTTATTAATTTATTAGACATACTATGCATTTTGCTACTACATTTTTAATGTAGTATTACAATGTGTGTTTTTTGCCTTTTGAATTAGTGACAGACACCTCCTATTTGCGTAATATTACTGAGGTGATATATGTCATCCTCTATCTTAAGAAAGCTTTGCTTTCTTTCTTGAGGAGAAGGATGGATGTCACAGGATGTTTTACAACTGTGACTCACCTGTGCCTCGTGGGCACCATGTATGGATATTAGGGGATGAGTGATGGTCATTGTTGATGATGGCATGTGTATGACACGAAGCTAAACTAAAGATAGCCAATCATGTGCCTGAGGGCTGCGCAAGGGGATTGCGTAAGGATAGTTCAACCGGACAGTGTGTTCAGGGGAGACCAGCAAGATTGCCGTCGAAGGAAGACGTATATCGAGATGATGATGGAGGATCTTCTCTGGCTTACACCTGCTAAGTTTTGCACAGCGTGATGCTGGAGATATTTGTCGTGAAATATTCTAATCCACATATATAAATTATCAGGTAAATGTAAAGCCTAACAAATAACTTCAATAAAAGGAAAGAAGAATGGTAAAGAACAGTGCTGTCACAATGACTGTACTCGAAATCCCCCTTGTTTTCTCCTTCGTCTGCAAATTGTAACGTTTCACGTTGATAGTAAAAGCCTACTGCTTCAATACCCGCTTTCTACGATAAAACGTGTACTGCCTTTCTAGAAAAACCTTGAGATACGCAAGTTGACCTAGATTTAAAATTCCATTCATGTCATTTTATACACTACGTTACCAAAAAACGAAAGACAGATGGACTAAAGATAGAAAGAAAGGGAGAGGCTGAAAGCCGGAACGCATGCAACACTAAACACGCGTCTCGCTATACAATTACTACCATCACGCGTGTAAGGCCACAAGCACTAGCTTTTTTCAAATCGACAGTGATAAAAAACACTACACACACGAGAGTTAGTTTTTAAAATCCTGAAAAACGCTTATTAGGAAACATGACATTATACTGGTTTACGTTTGAAAACATGACAGTACCCAGACACCCTAAAGTTTGGAAGTGAGGAGGTGGTAACAGCACGACTATACTAGAAGAAAATGCATATTGGCTCCATTAAATATATATATTTGGGTTCATTAGGACTTGCTGACAAATAATATGTTAAACGTTACGCAAATAGTCTAGGAATTACCAAATTATAGCCAAAAGAAAATAGTGAGAGTGTCAGACAACACCCAAATCAGAATCGCTCAGTGGCAGATTTTCACCCCACCATTGTACGGGAAATGGGTCTCCATGTCAAAACCTATTTGATTGGAGCGCAAGAAATGTAAGGCTAAACACGATTAGTCGGGCTATAAATACTATCTTTTGTTGTCAGGGGAAACGGGAGTAGGAGTACTTTTTTTCAAACGATTGGGTAAACATGGCACGATTGGTTAGACCCGCGAATATAGTCAATCAGAGGCGTCAGGTCACCACCACATGTTCAAATAAACTTACTACAGAACCAGTGCGTTGAGCACCAGTGCATATTTTTCTAAATAAAAGCCTGGGACATCGGCAGATCGAAATTGTGCTATATTCATTGCCAGTCAACGTAATTCTGTGTTATTTCCATGAATTGTGGTAAGCTTGAAATATTTGACATCTTTTTAATGAAAATTGAATGTAAATTGATAATTTATGTCTGTATATATATGTGTAGTTCAGTAGCGAACATGAGGTAAAGCCTATATAGTGCTCCAACCTGAACAGAAGGTGTCGGAGGAAAGTAACACTGCATGGAATTGCCAAACAGTACACTGACACCTATCTTATGGACTAGAAAGAAATAATGCTGGAATTGCAGAGGCGTGGTAACCATTAGGGAGGAATATACTGGTGTAAATTATTTCAGATGAAGCTGACAGTTGGCCTACCGCTCTGAACTCAGTGTTTGTTATGTAATGTGTACAGTCTGTAAATGGATTATAAATTAGTTATGAAGTAGGAGGTACAACCTTCTTGTTTCAGGGACCGTGGTCCTAAAGCTATTGAGCAGCACCTGGTCAGAGCTTTGCTGAACCTAGAGGCTGACAGCATACTCCTGGGTCCAGATAGTGACTAGTAAGGTGTCTCCAGAACACAGGGAGGCTATCGAGCAGAGGAGTCTTTTCCTGCCGCCATCACGAAAGATAAGCCTATGTGGCCAGAGGAGCTCAACATTATGCCCCCCCTCAAAATCTGACTTTATAATAAACCAGAGGGAAACTACAGTGTTTAAATTGATAGGAACTGTGAACTTTTCCCCATACCATTTACAAGATAAACAAACACTTGAAGTCATGATGACAAATAACAACATAGCTTGAAAAAAAAAACCAGTATTACCTCATATTACTACTACACAACTGACACACATAGGATAATATTAATAAAATATGTCACTACAAGTTTCATATTGATAAATCCTGTACATATAAATTGTAATTAAAATTGATTGTGATTCCTGGTTCACTTTGTAGTTGAATCAGGACATATATATTAATGAAAGTGCTTAATACATATTGATATTTGAAAATTTACCAGTGACTCATTTAAGATAGTCTCATAGAGTGTTATATGTATGTGAGTGTCACAGTGTTGTCAAGTGTGGTGGAATAAATTAAATTGTTTATTTGTCTGTTGTTGTTCTGACTTACACTTCATCATATACATACCCTAGACATTCAACGTAGTCATCACAATATTCCAGAATAATTCTGACTGAGGTATAAATATGTGGTAGCAAGTAAGGTCATCTGTAATACACTACCCTTATTAGATACAGATACCTTCACAGCTGATCTCAGTCAGTACACTAAGTCCTCTATAAATATTTATAACATCCCACTTTACCACATATAGTGGGGTCTCGCTCTCGGGATTTTGAATCTTTCCCTATTAAAAATATTGGGGGTAATTCACTTCAGGGAATAATAAGAATTAAAAAGTATCCTTGGGTGAAAATAAATAAGGTTGAGCTCTCAGTGCCTGTAGTGTCCTTAGATAATTACACTGGCTAACAAAAAAAAATTTTTTTTTTTCTTTCTCTAACACTTCTATGTTTTTCTGGTCAATTTTAATGCGCTGTTTTTAAATCTGCAAACCGTTTTTCTCTATCAGGTCGGGATCTCTAGAAATACGCAATTGAAGTTTTTTAACAACGCATACAGTATTACAACATCATTTGTACAAGAAGTATAACAGTTATGTAGGCTTGAATTTATTTGCAGTCGACTTTCGTCGGTGAATGGCATGTGGTACATCGCGATGAAGCATCCAACAATAATCGGCAAGCATGGTCACACTCCACCGTCCTTGATAACGTGACTCCATTACGGCGATATCTTGATGGAATCGTTCTCCATGTTCATCGCTGACTTCGCCAAGGTTGTCAGGGAAAACGTCAAGATGCGAATCGAGCAAATGGATTTTGAGGGACATGTTACAGCCCATAATTCTGTATGCATCTATGCACTGCTTAACAATATGCACATAGTCGACAGATTTGTGATTTCCCAGAAAGCTTTCGACGATCGATTTGAATGCCATCCATGCGCGAAGTTCACTACCATGTAACAAGTTCTCGAATTGTTTGTCTGCAATAACTTTCCTAATCTGAGGTCCTACAAAGATACCTTCCTTTATCTTTGCATCGCTAATTTGTGGAAACTTTTCTCGAAGATAAGTGAAAGCTTTGCTCGTTTTATCTAACGCTTTTACGAAATTCTTCATGTGCCCCAACTTTATATGTAACGGTCGTAAAATGATGCTGTCTTTGTTAACTAATGGCTCGAGTATTATATTTTTATGCCTGAGCTGCATACGATCCCTGATAGGCCACACCTTTCTTGCATAATGTTCCTGTCTGTTGCGGCTGTCCCATTCACATAGGAAGCAACAAAATTTAGTATACCCAGTCTGCATGCCCGTGAGAATTGCAATGACCTTTAGGTCTCCACAAATCCGCCATTGGTAGTCATTGTACTTTATTTTTGCCAAAAGTATAGCCACATTGTCATAAGTTTCTTTCATATGAACAGAGTAGGCGACTGGAATTGATGAAAATAAATTTCCATTATGCAATAACACGGCTTTTAGACTAGTCTTGGAAGAGTCGATGAAAAGTCGCCATTCGTTGACTATGTGCTCATGACCGAGGTGCACCATTAGACCTTTTACATCTTTGCAATAGCAAATGTCATCATCCATCTCAAAGTATTGAACAAGTTCTCTGTGTCTATGACGAAATTTAGATATCGGAGTATTGGGCGCTAAAAGATTCCATTCTTTGAGTCGCGAACCGAGTAATTCCGCTTGTCCTTTGGTGAGAGCGAGATCACGTATTAGATCTGAAAGTTCTGAATGGTTAATTAAGTGAACATCATCATTCATCGGTATATAATCCGAGTCAGAATTAGTTTCTAAAGCAGGTAAACTATCACTTTCTGATGTTCATTCACATCCAATGGATATTGTTCTGGTGGAACTGGGATCGGACACGTGATTGGATCATGAGGCACTGGTTTCAAAACCGATTCAATATTTGGATAAACCACAGACTTTCTAGTTTTAAAAGTGAAACCATAGATATTTGTCAAGCAGAAGTAACAATCAGTAGCGTGATTTATCGGTTCACGACATATTACTGGCACTCCAAAAGGCATCAACTTATGCTTCGGCGATTTTCGTAACCAACCTGCCAATGTATTTGCACAAGTCGAACAAACTGCATTTGGCATCCAAGATTTATTTGCATCATCAACTTTCGAATCGAAATAAAGTTCATATGCTTTCTTTAGCAATGTTGTAAAGTTTTTCTGGTGAACACGATCGGTAAAATATCCGCACACGTAACAGAACAGATCAGCCGAATTTCTACAACTTCTAGAAGCCATATTTCACTCAGAATTATTTCAAAATACAGTAACTATTTGAAATATAACGTAACATATGTCATGCATCTTTTAGCAGTATAAAAAGTAGAATTATTTTGCATTTTATTAATTTAAAAAAAGTTATATAGTAAAAATGAAACGGAGCAAATAAGTTTCCCAAAAATATATTTATTCACAAATATCTTAAGAACCTGACGTGATAGAGATAAACGGATTTCAAATTTGAAATCAGCGCAAGAAACTGACCTAAGAACACTTATTCTTATATAAGAAAGAAAAATGTTGATTGTCAGTGTTATTGAAAGATTGAATTGTTTACAATTGTATGTTAGACAATGGTCGACTTGGCAAAATTTCGATCTGCTGCTGTACAGACTGCGAAAGAGTTAGGAATGGACGGGCAAATTATGATTGCTTATGTCACTGCTGAATGTGACAAATATATTGAACGGGAAGAAAGAAGATTAGAAAAAGAGGCCGAAAGAAAGTTAGAGGCTGAGACTAAGAGGTTGCAGATTGAGGCTGAGGCTAAGAGGTTGCAGATTGAGGCTGACAAAGAGGCTAAAGCATTGGAGGCAGAAAGAGAAGACAAAAGATTAGCTGCAGAAAGGGAAGCCGAGGAAAGAAGACAGGCTGCAGAAAGGGAAGACAAGCGATTAGCTGCAGAAAGGGAAGCAGAAGATAAAAGATTACAAAGGGAACATGAGTTACGACTAAGGGAGTTTGAGTTTCAAGGCCATGCTCCTGAAAATGGTGCCAGTCCCTTTATGTCTGATGCCACTGCTAGCCAGGGAGCCTCAACCTCAGCTATGAACTTTCATTTAGATCATTTTGTTGAGAAAGACGATGATATTGAGAGCTATATAAATAGATATGAACTATTAGCTACCACATATGGGTTAGAAATAGAAAGGTGGAGCTTAAAGTTATCTCAAGGGCTTCGTGGGGCAGCTTATGAAGTTTTTACCAAAATGAGCAGAGGTGATCAAGAAAATTATGACATGCTAAAGCACGCTCTTTTGTTAAGATATGAAAAGAACGCAGAATTTTATAGGAAAAAATTGAGGAATGCTAAACTACTTGTCGTAAATTTATTTTGAGAGAAAAGAGTCGTAGAAATAGTGGTCCGGTTTAGAGTGGAAAATGATGATGGAAAGCTCAGTGATAGAAAATGTAGAGATTTAATAGTTACTTCCCAGCGTGCTGGAGGAGACTAAAGACAGACTTATTTACGACAAATCGTGTCTCTCAATCTTCTCTTTCACTCTCCTGGTCAAGCAATTATTTGCCAGTTTTCCAGACTCGCATCTGCGCGCTCACCGATTTGGTGTTTTCAAACACACACACGACGTTGATACAAACTATATTAAACGAATAGGGGAAAAGTTGGGCTTTGGGTATATCCAACACACAGAACTAAATGAGTTTATGTGATTTTATTCACTATAACATCAATCACTAAAAATATCAGATATTACATAAATTATCATAAGTACACAAATGCAAATAACAAGTTTGGGAGGGGGTGAAGAAGATTGGTATCGACTAAGCCCTTCCCGCTCATTAGACAAAGACAAACCCAGTCCAGAGATAGATAATATCAGGAACACGGGTACGTTAACCTAACAGTAAAGTTAATTACTCTGAAAGAGGTGTTACCAAGTTAGGTATATAAGTGATAGAAAAAAAAACCTGTTCTTCCCAGCTGTTCTTCCCTTTACTAAGCAAATGGAAAGGAGGTGGTTTTAAACAGAGTTAACAAATTATCAACTATCCCACTTAAAGGAACAATGTAGGGTATACAGAAAAGATATATGTTACCAGGTAAGCAAGTTAACAAAATGGTCACACAAAAGAATTAATTTCCTGTCATTCATACACGCGCTAGCAAAGGCCTTCACTCATCTTGCTCTCACTTACCGATTGTGAAAAAATCTTGCACTCCATAGAATAACACAACAGCAGTTACACCTCAACTAAATGTATGAGTGTTTGTTCAAGTTCTAGCCCCAGATTATCGGGTAGGCGGTCAGCACATAAAAGGGTCCCGTAATCGCTGGAAAATGAATCTGTAGTTGTGTCTCTTTTCTTAATAACAGTTTCTATGGGAGGGCACGGTCTCTGATACCGGGGTGAGGATGGTGTGGTCTATTTGACTATGCCGCGGATAATAAAATTCTTACGCGTGCTGGTACACTTTATCCGTGAGGTATGGTTTAAGTCCAGTGAGAAAACTAGTCACATCACTGTTCAGGAAATTATGAATTATCTCTCTGTGTCAGTAAACTAACAAAGCTCGGGCCAGTGTTCTTCTTCCCGTTACGACTTAAGTTGTTTGATGGTGCGTTAAATTTGTCTTTGGGTGTGCTTTCTTTGCTATAAGTTAGATAGCGGAATTCCAAACATAGAATCGCCTCAAAGATTAAAAATTTACACAGTCTCAACAAGTTCTGCGTCAGGGGAACTCTACACACTGTTTATGCTTTGCTTTGCTTAGATTGATTTCTTTATTGCTTTCTTAATGCTGGGATCGCACAGGTTACGATCACTCTGTATGAAAGAAAAAAAAAGACATGTAATATACCGAAAACAAATAACCTTCTAAAGCGCGATGAATTTCCCGTTAAGCCTATAATACACTCGAGTATTTAATTATGTATTTAATAAACACTGCGCGAATTCTAGTGGTTAAAAACCCACATCTATAAAACTAGGACTTAACTGAATTTATTAATTATAAATTCCTTCGCGACTTTAAAAGTTAATTTAAGCATCTATTATCTTTTGAAATAATATAATAGATAGATCATTATATTTAAAACTGGAACTCTTGAGATGGTTTAATTAAATAGATTTAAATTAACACAAAATCCCTTGAAATAGAATGACTAGACCACTGATCACTTTACACAATATATATTTTACCGCTTTGCACAGAATTAGAAATCACTGCAAATATATATAAAATCCAGGGGAAAATCTATAACAAGATTTCAATAAAGCTAGTGCTTCTGTAAAGGTCTGGCCAGCGAGTGATAACGTGTCTAGTTCTACATGGTCTATTTAGCTAAAATGAAATGTAAGTTGAGTGGGACATGATAAACTTGACAACTTATTTGATCTCACGAACTTTTGGGGATCTGACCGCCAAATCAAGAGAAGAAGCCGCCCCCTGGTCTTCGTATCCGCTCGCTGCTGCCCGTTTCGCTTTCCCCCGTTCGCTCGGTTCCTCGATTGACACCGAGACGCGAAATTAGCGGCAAGCAACTGCGTCTCGTATCAGGGAAAACTACTGTCTTTGATAGCGCCGATAGTCTCCCTTAAGATCCCTCGGTCTGTCTCTTTGATCTCGTCGCTGTATCCTACATGAGTCCCGGTGGAATGCGTTCTGGCAAACGAAAAGTTACAACAAATGTTCAGGGGTTCTAATGTTATGAAAAGCTAAAGGTCCCTTTAAATCATCCATCATATCAGGGAAAATTCACTAGTCAAACTAGACGTACGTCACAATCGTCCCCACTTTTAGACATGAAACCATTTTTCATGTTTTCATTTTTGACAATGGAGGTGACCTGATTGGTGATTTTAGGATGAGTGGTATCTTCAGTTTGCTCTTCTTCCTCTGTAGACCAGTTTCTACTCAGAAAATCAGCCCCGACATTCTGTCTTCCCGGAATATATTCCACTTTGAAAGAATAGACGCTTAGAAGGAGGGCCCAACGCATGATCCTAGCGTTAAATTCTTTATTGGCACCAAGAAATGCTAACGGAGCGTGGTCTGTTTGCACCGTGAACGATGTACCATAAAGAAACTCATGATGGCGTCTGATACCGTCAATCAGAGCAAGACATTCCCTTTCAACTACGCTGTAGTTCCGTTCCGCTTTATTTAATTTCCGACTGCCATAGGCAACTGGAAATAGCATGTTCAGGTCACTGTCATCGGCTTGAAGCAGTGTTGACCCGATGCCCTGACCTGACGCGTCGACTCTCAGTACAAAAGGTTTCTTGAGGTCAGGCAACCTCAAAATGGGGTATGCAGACAACTGTCCTTTCAAAGTGCTATACGCGTGTTCGCACTTTTGATCCCATATGACCTTATCAGGACAACCTTTCTTTGTGAGGTCAGTCAGAGGTGCCGTCAGTCCGTTGAAGTTCTGGATGTACTTCTGATAGTATGCACATAGCGATATGAAGGAACGTACGTCTTTCTTCGTTCGGGGTCTTTTTGCTGCCACTATTTTCTCCACGTTCTTCTTAATAGGCCAACTGCATCCGTGAGAAATAGTGTGCCCCAGGAAGTCTAACTGTTCAAACCCGATGAGACATTTGCTAGGTCTGGCTGTGAGACCCGTTTCCTGTAGTCTCCTGAGGAGCATAGCAACCGTAGCAATATGTTCTTCATAGGTTTCCGATGCAATTAAGATGTCATCCATGAAATTATGGATATGGGGACTTTGCAAAGGTTCTAGAAGCTTCCTCATCATCCTGGTGAACACTCCTGGTGCGTTATGCAAACCGAACGGCATCACGTTAAATGTGTAATGTCCTTCACTAGTGCTGAAAGCTAACAAAGGTTTAATTTCCTCCTTGACTGGTATTTGATAATAACCTTTACTGAGGTCAATCTTGGAGAAGATCTTAGCTTTGCTGAGCTTGGTGAACAACTCAGAAACAGTTTGGAGAGGTTCGGGCTGGAATTCCGTTACAGCGTTTAGCAACCTGTAATCAATGCACAGCCGAACTTCCTTATTGGGCTTCTGCAACAGCACTACGCTCGAGCTGTAAGGAGATGTAGACTCACTGATAATTCCTGCCTGACGCAGCTTGTCTATTTCTCCGCGAAGTGCATCAGCTTTAGCGTACGGGATGGGGTAAACTCTGGTTTGAACAGGGGTCTCGTTTGTTAATTTCATATCAAATTCAATGAGATTTGTTCGACCAGGTACATCCGTTAAAACTGCACTGTACTGTTTTAGTAGAGCCCTAGTTTCTGTTTGTTGTTCTGGTGAGAGATTGTCGCCGAACTTGACATCTTTAAAGGATTCTGTGGGTTGCAGTGGATACTCCATGCAACCATCATCATCTTCCTCGTCTTCCGTTGCTATGGCGACAGCCAGGAGATGCTCGGAGGATGGCACCGGTCTTTCCAAATATTTCTTTAGCAGATTTATGTGGAAGACCTTCTCCTTTCCTTTGATGGAGATCTTGTAGTTGGTACGTGAGATCTTTTTAAGGACGGTAAACGGTCCTTGCCATCCGATGCGAAGTTTATTGCTTCCGGTTGGAAGTAGCAATAGGACTTTCTCCCCTGGTTGTAGTTCTCTCTCTTTTGCAGCTTTGTTGTATCTTTTAGTAATTTTAGCGCGGGCTTTCTTAAGGTTGGTAGTAGCTAGATCCCATCCTAGCTTTAGCCTTTCCTTAAGCTCAGATACATACTTGCTTGCAGAGACGACTGTCTCGTCAGCCTTCTGGTCTGTCAGGGACCGAAGTAAGGCTTCTAGTGGCCCCTTAATAGGTCTGCCAAATAAAAGTGTAGCTGGCGCAAAACCCGTAGACGCTTGGGGTACCTCTCGGTAGGCGAATAAGGCAGCCGATATATATTGGTCCCAGTCTTCCGGTTTCTCCTGACCCAGCTTACGTAACATCATGGTGAGGGTACCGTTAAAACGTTCCACGAGCCCATTTCCGGCCGGATGGTAGGGACTTGTGTGGATATGTTTGGCCCTCAAGATCTTAAAGATCTCCTCCATTAACAGGCTACGGAATTGGGATCCATTGTCCGTCAAAACTTGTTGAGGGAATCCCAACCGTGTAAAAATTTGCACAAGGGCTTCTGCGACATGCTTGGAATTAGTGCATGGTAGCGGTACGGCTTCGGCCCACATAGTGCAAGTGTCAACTAAGGTCAGGATGAACCTGTTCCTTCTTTTGGTCTTTTCCAGAGGACCAATAATGTCGACAGCAACCCGTTCAAATGGAGTCCCTACTATTGGCATTTGCCCCATAGGTACTGGGGGTGTCAAGTGCTTGGGTGCTACCCGTTGGCACTGGGCGCAGGATTTCACGTACCTGACAATGTCAGAGTTCATTCCTGGCCACCAATAGTGGTTTTTTATTCGCTGAATAGTGGCGTTTTGTCCCATGTGTCCGCTAAAGGGAAGAGAGTGCCCCATTTCTAAGATCTGGTTTCTGTACTGCGTCGGTACTAGGAGCTGGTTATTCCCCGTGTCCGGGTTGCCCGTTCTACGATACAATACACCATCCTTAGAAAAGATGTCTCCGTTGTGTCTGGGGTCCTTAGCCATGGGCAGTTTTTTTAAAGCAGGGCGCCAGAGTAGGGTCCTTTTGTTGCGCCTCCTTCAGTTCATTCGGCAACAAGTTTGGCGCAGGCTCCCTCTCCTTCTTGGCTTGCCCTCTTGTGGTTACCGCTGCCACAATCGGCTCCTTAGGTCTCCCAATGAACACATATCTACATCCCAGGATAACTGGGTAGATCGGATCATCCATTATGGCCGCTTTAATAACTCCTCTGACAAAGTCAGAGTGTATTTCTACCAGTGCGATAGGAAGCGTCCTGGGTGCATCACTCCTGAAAACTCCACTAAGTTTGACGGTTTCCTCTGTCTCCTGACCGGGTTTGACTAGGTGCCTAGCGACAATACAATCAAAACTTAATCCAGTGTCAAAAAGACAAGTAGTAGAGGTACCGTTCAAAATTACAGTTCCTCGAGTTGAGGGTCGGTCCCCCTCAGGTTGAGAATCACTGACATTGACTCTACCTTTCGAGGCTGTATGCAAACATCCAATGCGGTTTGCACCGGTTTGTTTGCCCTGATCAGACGTTCCTGGTGTAGGGGTCTTCCCTTTTCCTTGACCTTGGTGGCCGCGCTGCCACGTAGGCTTGTTGGGTTGATCAGAATTGTTGTTGGGGGGGTATCGGGTTTTGTAGAATTTCGATTTTTCCTGGGGAGGTTTCTGGGTATTGTTATCTCGTTGGTTATAATGTTGAGAGGAAGTGGAAGAATAGGATGCCTGTTCTAGATTCTGTTTTCGAGATGGCTCATCGGTGGGTTTACGTTTAGTGCTGGGAAGTTCGGCCATTGCATTGCTATAGCGTTCGGCTTTATTGAGTATGTCTTCAAGCCTGACTGCCCCCTGTTCAGCCAAAAATCTACGTGTTTCATTCGACAAAGTGGATTTTATCTGCTCCACAAGAACAAGTTCGAGGAGTCCCTCATATGAAAGAGGTAGGTCAGATAATTCAATGCACTTTGTCAGATAACCCGTGAGACGTGAAGAGAACTGTGGAAATGTTTCCGTGCTCTCTTTTCGGCTGTTTCTGAACAACTGCAGAAACTTTCGGGCAGTCATCTCAAACTGCTGTAGTAAGGCCTTTTTCAACATGTCGTAATCATGTTGATTCGGTCCCAGCTTTGTGTACACGTCATAAGCATTGCCTTTCAGTGACGTTGAAAGTTTGAGCGCCCAGCGGGTACTCTCTAACCCATAAAGATTCGCGAGTCTCTCGAATTTTTCTAGGTAGCTGTCAATTTTTTCGTTAGGGCTAGGAAAAGATTCTAAAGAAAACGACATAGCAGTTAATTGGGCAGATTGAGTACTGGAGAGGTCCATTGATTGAGACTGGGGCGAAGACGGCTCTCCGTTAGTCGAAGTAGAGGCGCCCCGACTCTCTAGAGCCTTAAGCGCCAGTTGATGCTGTCTTTCCTTGTCTCTCTCTCTCTCTCTGCGAGTTTCCATCTCTGCTTCAATTTTCTTCTGTTCCAAAAGACGTTCTTCCGCTTCTTTCTTATCTGCCCTCTCCTGGGCTTCTCTCCTCTCTGTTCTTTCTTTCTCTTCCTTCCTCTCAGCTTCTGCTCTCTGTTGCTCCGCCTTCCTCTCAGCTTCGGCTCTCTGTTGCTCCGCGTCATATATTTCCAATTCCTGGTTAATAAACGCGTTTGCAGCTTCTGCATCTAATCCTGCCTCTTTCGCTTCCAGCCTCAAGATGGACCTCATCTTTATCCTCTCTGCCATTGTTAAAGAATAAGATGAAGTATGCTTAGAGAACTAGTAAGAAGAAACGCGAAAGGGAGGAACTCTGAACCGCTACGAGAAAAAAAAAACACAAGTACAAATTTACCTGTGTTACCTCCTACCTGTACTGTGCAAACTTATCGCTGCTATTATCTGGCAATTAAGGCTCTAAACGCAAGCGACTATGCCACTAAATGGTAAGTTACACTGGAAAAGAATCTACTTTTACTAACAGTAGAGAAAAATTTATATTAAAACAATTTAAAAGGAAAAAAAAAAATTTCCCCTAAATTTTAAATCTCTGACAACAAACTCCGTCCCTAAAGTCAATTATTGAGATGAGACGTTGTTAACTTAATTTTTAAAAATCAGAACAATCCGTCTTTAGCTAAGCTCAACTCTTTTTGACTTCAAAAACCTTAGTGACTGTAAAACAATCACGCAATCCCAGCAACTTTTATAAAGAAAGAAATATAATTATCTCCGCCAGAGGATAATAAAATAGCAAATATATTTGTTTATCTGTACTTTCTACTGCTGTGGAGAGAAAACAACCTGTAAATATGCTGTGTGGACAACCCAAATACTTAAAGAACGTTTGTCTAGGGGTGTAATTATTTATTTATTTCCCTAATTCACAAAGACAAATCATTCACACTCTACCTAGTTAGACCCAAACTAAATCAGACTCAAAATATCTTTAACCCGGCTATGCGATTGCCTCAAATGTAGCTCAAGATCCCAGAACCAGCCCACAAATATGTGTGCATCAAATGTATCTCAAAATTATCCCAGACGAGCCGGCCAAATATTGTCGTAAATTTATTTTGAGAGAAAAGAGTCGTAGAAATAGTGGTCCGGTTTAGAGTGGAAAATGATGATGGAAAGCTCAGTGATAGAAAATGTAGAGATTTAATAGTTACTTCACAGCGTGCTGGAGGAGAGTAAAGACAGACTTATTTACGACAAATCGTGTCTCTCAATCTTCTCTTTCACTCTCCTGGTCAAACAATTATTTGCCAGTTTTCCAGACTCGCATCTGCGCGCTCACCGATTTGGTGTTTTCAAACACACACACGACGTTGATACAAACTATATTAAACGAATAGGGGAAAAGTTGGGCTTTGGGTATATCCAACACACAGAACTAAATGAGTTTATGTGATTTTATTCACTTTAAACATCAATCACTAAAAATATCAGATATTACATAAATTATCATAAGTACACAAATGCAAATAACAAGTTTGGGAGGGGGTGAAGAAGATTGGTATCGACTAAGCCCTTCCCGCTCATTAGACAAAGACAAACCCAGTCCAGAGATAGATAATATCAGGAACACGGGTACGTTAACCTAACAGTAAAGTTAATTACTCTGAAAGAGGTGTTACCAAGTTAGGTATAAGTGATAGAAAAAAAAAACCTGTTCTTCCCAGCTGTTCTTCCCTTTACTAAGCAAATGGAAAGGAGGTGGTTTTAAACAGAGTTAACAAATTATCAACTATCCCACTTAAAGGAACAATGTAGGGTATACAGAAAAGATATATGTTACCAGGTAAGCAAGTTAACAAAATGGTCACACAAAAGAATTAATTTCCTGTCATTCATACACGCGCTAGCAAAGGCCTTCACTCATCTTGCTCTCACTTACCGATTGTGAAAAAATCTTGCACTCCATAGAATAACACAACAGCAGTTACACCTCAACTAAATGTATGAGTGTTTGTTCAAGTTCTAGCCCCAGATTATCGGGTAGGCGGTCAGCACATAAAAGGGTCCCGTAATCGCTGGAAAATGAATCTGTAGTTGTGTCTCTTTTCTTAATAACAGTTTCTATGGGAGGGCACGGTCTCTGATACCGGGGTGAGGATGGTGTGGTCTATTTGACTATGCCGCGGATAATAAAATTCTTACGCGTGCTGGTACACTTTATCCGTGAGGTATGGTTTAAGTCCAGTGAGAAAACTAGTCACATCACTGTTCAGGAAATTATGAATTATCTCTCTGTGTCAGTAAACTAACAAAGCTCGGGCCAGTGTTCTTCTTCCCGTTACGACTTAAGTTGTTTGATGGTGCGTTAAATTTGTCTTTGGGTGTGCTTTCTTTGCTATAAGTTAGATAGCGGAATTCCAAACATAGAATCGCCTCAAAGATTAAAAATTTACACAGTCTCAACAAGTTCTGCGTCAGGGGAACTCTACACACTGTTTATGCTTTGCTTTGCTTAGATTGATTTCTTTATTGCTTTCTTAATGCTGGGATCGCACAGGTTACGATCACTCTGTATGAAAGAAAAAAAAAGACATGTAATATACCGAAAACAAATAACCTTCTAAAGCGCGATGAATTTCCCGTTAAGCCTATAATACACTCGAGTATTTAATTATGTATTTAATAAACACTGCGCGAATTCTAGTGGTTAAAAACCCACATCTATAAAACTAGGACTTAACTGAATTTATTAATTATAAATTCCTTCGCGACTTTAAAAGTTAATTTAAGCATCTATTATCTTTTGAAATAATATAATAGATAGATCATTATATTTAAAACTGGAACTCTTGAGATGGTTTAATTAATTAAATAGATTTAAATTAACACAAAATCCCTTGAAATAGAATGACTAGACCACTGATCACTTTACACAATATATATTTTACCGCTTTGCACAGAATTAGAAATCACTGCAAATATATATAAAATCCAGGGGAAAATCTATAACAAGATTTCAATAAAGCTAGTGCTTCTGTAAAGGTCTGGCCAGCGAGTGATAACGTGTCTAGTTCTTCATGGTCTATTTAGCTAAAATGAAATGTAAGTTGAGTGGGACATGATAAACTTGACAACTTATTTGATCTCACGAACTTTTGGGGATCTGACCGCCAAATCAAGAGAAGAAGCCGCCCCCTGGTCTTCGTATCCGCTCGCTGCTGCCCGTTTCGCTTTCCCCCGTTCGCTCGGTTCCTCGATTGACACCGAGACGCGAAATTAGCGGCAAGCAACTGCGTCTCGTATCAGGGAAAACTACTGTCTTTGATAGCGCCGATAGTCTCCCTTAAGATCCCTCGGTCTGTCTCTTTGATCTCGTCGCTGTATCCTACATGAGTCCCGGTGGAATGCGTTCTGGCAAACGAAAAGTTACAACAAATGTTCAGGGGTTCTAATGTTATGAAAAGCTAAAGGTCCCTTTAAATCATCCACCATATCAGGGAAAATTCTTGATAGGCCACGGTATGACAATAAAAATAAAACCCCACAACTCGATGAAAGGAAATATGAGGAAAGAATATCTTTCAACCAAGGGAAAATGTTCTGTAAGAATTGTCAGATGAACAATCATGACACTGACCATTGTAGAAGGAAACCTGTGTATATGGCCACCCTTCAGGTCAGGTCGACCTCAAGACAGGAGGAGGATATTATGTTGGATACCACTCCAGAAGAGATGAGGAAGGCACAGGCTGGGGATAAGACCCTCAAGCCTTGTTTCAGGAAGTTGTCAACTTGTCATACAACTCCAGGCAAGGGAGATTTTTACATGAAAAACAAGTTGATGTATAGGAAGACTGGAGCTAGATCCAAAGGTCAGGGACAGCTGGTACTTCCTAAAAGATATAGGGCAGAATTAATAAGGAGCCTACATGTGAAACCAGATGGGGACCATGAGAAAATTGGTACCATCATCCAAAAGGTGGCTCACAATTATTATTGGCCCAAGGCAAGATGGGACATTGTGAATTTTGTAGAAAGGTGTAGCATAGCACATGAGGGAACACCCACAAATGGGAACATTGATCAGGACCTGGACACGCCACGGGGCAACATTAGGCCTGATAACAAAAAGAAATATAGATTTGATAAAGTGGACCAAATGGAATGGGAAGCCCCTTTTCACGGACAAGCTTCACTTAACTGTTTTACAATGGCCACTATGCGGAGAGTGCAAAAAGATGTCTTACCCCAGGATAAGCCGAAAATCCCTCAGTCGGACTTAAACAAACTGGAGGAAGAGGATGTAGAGAGGAAATCTCTCATCAAGAATTTTAACTGATTCCGTACGTAATTATTTTCAGCTCTGGACGGAATTACTTTTAAGCCCCAAAAATTTACACATACATAATTTACGTTTACTGACAATGTGTGTCTAATCATGAGTTAAGTATAACATATTATATATCAAATTAAAGTACATTGGTTGAACAATATAAATCCATATGCCTTTCTAGCTAATTGTATGTTATGTTTATGTTATAACAGATAACATGTACACGGAAAAAAGATAACTTGAAATTTTGAACAAAAATTTTCGACTTTCGTAAGGCTTGTAACATAAATTATCACAATACAGTTTTACTGCTCTCTTTGTGCAGGTAATCCATTTAGAAACACAGAAAAAGTAAGAAAGTTATGGTTGATCACACAGTTTGTTCACTGTTCACATATTAGTAACATATCCTGTGTGTTTTTCGGCCATTATGGCGATACGACAAAACACGATTAAAGATGAAGATAAATGTGAAAAAATCCGTTCAAACGCAAATAAAAGACGTTGAAGCTTGTTGAAATGTGCCGAGTTTTGTGTTTACTTCCGTTCGAGATAAATTCCGGGCAGTATAAAATATCAGAATAGAAAGAAACAATGAAATAAATCAGCGTCTTTTAAAAGATCTTACGTCTACAGCGTTCGGCCTTTGCATCTATTATTAGATCTTGCGTACGGAATCAGTTAAGTGGGGAGACAGCCCCAAGAGAAGAATTGGTAGCGGTCGTTTTGTGCATGAAAGCTCTGGGAAGAAAAATCATCACTATAGCGCTTCCAGTGGAAGAGACCATACCGGTGCATGGACAAATAGGTCCACACAATTAAAGGTCCATATGTAACGCTGTTAAGAACGTGGACTGATGAAAAAGCAGAGGAAAATATTACATCCTCATACCAATATGTGAATGAGCTGACCACTCGTTTAAAAACTGGCTGGAAACTTGCCAATGAAAATTTGAAACAAGCCAGGAAGAAACATGCTGCCTATTATAACAGGAAAGCTAAAGACAGAGATTTGGCTGTGGGAGAGAAGGTACTGCTTCTTCTCCCCGGGAGTCAGAATAAGTTACAAATTGGATGGCAAGGTCCATATACAGTTCTAGAGAAGGTGTCTAGAACCAATTATAAGATAGATAAGAAGGGGAAAGAAAAAATCTATCATGATAATCTCCTGAAGAAATATTTGGAAAGAGAACATCAGGAAGAGACACACTTGTTGACCTTGTCCATTGCCATGGAGATGAAAAAGGAACCATTTTCATCATTTGAATATCCATTACACCCCTGTGAGACAGCGGCACAGGTGAAAATCAGTACACCTTTAACGAAAACTCAGAAAGAGAGAGTGCAACAGGTTCTAGATAATCATGCAGAGGTGTTAACAGACCGACCAGGGCATACAAACTTATTGGAATATGATATGAAGCTGATAGACCCCACACCTGTATGTATGAAACCCTATTCGATTCCTTTTGCTAAGGAGAAAGCTTTGAAGGAAGAGATAGACTATTTGTTGAAGGAAGGAATTATTTCACACAGTGAATCTTCGTATAGTTCCGGTGTTGTACTCCTAAGGAAGCCCTCTGGAGAACATAGACTCTGTATAGATTACAGGAGACTGAATGCTATTACAGAAGGACAGGTGGATCCATTGCCGGATACAAATCAGCTGTTTGCCAGACTAAATAAAGCTAAATATTTCTCAAGGGTGGATCTGAGTAAAGGCTACTATCAGATTCCAGTAAAACCTGAGATCAGACAAAATTGTTTGATGTAAACATTTCGGAGGAACGTAATGAATCCCTGAGTTGCCTCTTTGATTGAGGATATTCCGAATGTTTCATACAGGCTAATAAGAAGATTATGGGATCCCCTACGAAAACTCTGCTATCACCAGGTATATGTTATCTCCTCATAAGGTACATTTTGAGGAAAATCTAATGTTCTCTGGACATGTCATTGCGCAGACTCAGAGAGGAGAAATGGTGAATACGGGTTGTGAAGCAGCATTAAGACAAGCAGTCACCCTTGCGGCTGTTCAGTAACATAACCGAAAGATATTATTGGTTGTAGAGGTCTGAGGCAGATTTCATGAGTAGTGCTTACTCTGAATGGACCCAACTACATAAAACCATGATAGCACAACAGCAGAGTAAAGTCAAGTTGACTTACATTTATCTATGTGTATATAGAATAAAGGACTGACATAAGATGTCTGTTTTAAGAGGGGAGATGTCGTGAAATATTCTAATCCACATATATAAATTATCAGGTAAATGTAAAGCCTAACAAATAACTTCAATAAAAGGAAAGAAGAATGGTAAAGAACAGTGCTGTCACAATGACTGTACTCGAAATCCCCCTTGTTTTCTCCTTCGTCTGCAAATTGTAACGTTTACGTTGATAGTAAAAGCCTACTGCTTCAATACCCGCTTTCTACGATAAAACGTGTACTGCCTTTCTAGAAAAACCTTGAGATACGCAAGTTGACCTAGATTTAAAATTCCATTCATGTCATTTTATACACTACGTTACCAAAAAACGAAAGACAGATGGACTAAAGATAGAAAGAAAGGGAGAGGCTGAAAGCCGGAACGCATGCAACACTAAACACGCGTCTCGCTATACAATTACTACCATCACGCGTGTAAGGCCACAAGCACTAGCTTTTTTCAAATCGACAGTGATAAAAAACACTACACACACGAGAGTTAGTTTTTAAAATCCTGAAAAACGCTTATTAGGAAACATGACATTATACTGGTTTACGTTTGAAAACATGACAGTACCCAGACACCCTAAAGTTTGGAAGTGAGGAGGTGGTAACAGCACGACTATACTAGAAGAAAATGCATATTGGCTCCATTAAATATATATATTTGGGTTCCTTAGGACTTGCTGACAAATAATATGTTAAACGTTACGCAAATAGTCTAGGAATTACCAAATTATAGCCAAAAGAAAATAGTGAGGGTGTCAGACAACACCCAAATCAGAATCGCTCAGTGGCAGATTTTCACCCCACCATTGTACGGGAAATGGGTCTCCATGTCAAAACCTATTTGATTGGAGCGCAAGAAATGTAAGGCTAAACACGATTAGTCGGGCTATAAATACTATCTTTTGTTGTCAGGGGAAACGGGAGTAGGAGTACTTTTTTTCAAACGATTGGGTAAACATGGCACGATTGGTTAGACCCGCGAATATAGTCAATCAGAGGCGTCAGGTCACCACCACATGTTCAAATAAACTTACTACAGAACCAGTGCGTTGAGCACCAGTGCATATTTTTCTAAATAAAAGCATGGGACATCGGCAGATCGAAATTGTGCTATATTCATTGCCAGTCAACGTAATTCTGTGTTATTTCCATGAATTGTGGTAAGCTTCAAATATTTGACATCTTTTTAATGAAAATTGAATGTAAATTGATAATTTATGTCTGTATATATATGTGTAGTTCAGTAGCGAACATGAGGTAAAGCCTATATAGTGCTCCAACCTGAACAGAAGGTGTCGGAGGAAAGTAAAACTGCATGGAATTGCCAAACAGTACACTGACACCTATCTTATGGACTAGAAAGAAATAATGCTGGAATTGCAGAGGCGTGGTAACCATTAGGGAGGAATATACTGGTGTAAATTATTTCAGATGAAGCTGACAGTTGGCCTACCGCTCTGAACTCAGTGTTTGTTATGTAATGTGTACAGTCTGTAAATGGATTATAAATTAGTTATGAAGTAGGAGGTACAACCTTCTTGTTTCAGGGACCGTGGTCCTAAAGCTATTGAGCAGCACCTGGTCGGAGCTTTGCTGAACCTAGAGGCTGACAGCATACTCCTGGGTCCAGATAGTAACTAGTAAGGTGTCTCCAGAACACAGGGAGGCTATCGAGCAGAGGAGTCTTTTCCTGCCGCCATCACGAAAGATAAGCCTATGTGGCCAGAGGAGCTCAACATTATGCCCTCCCCCCCTTCCCCCTCAAAATCTGACTTTATAATAAACCAGAGGGAAACTACAGTGTTTAAATTGATAGGAACTGTGAACTTTTCCCCATACCATTTACAAGATAAACAAACACTTGAAGTCATGATGACAAATAACAACATAGCTTGAAAAAAAAACCAGTATTACCTCATATTACTACTACACAACTGACACACATAGGATAATATTAATAAAATATGTCACTACAAGTTTCATATTGATAAATCCTGTACATATAAATTGTAATTAAAATTGATTGTGATTCCTGGTTCACTTTGTAGTTGAATCAGGACATATATATTAATGAAAGTGCTTAATACATATTGATATTTGAAAATTTACCAGTGACTCATTTAAGATAGTCTCATAGAGTGTTATATGTATGTGAGTGTCACAGTGTTGTCAAGTGTGGTGGAATAAATTAAATTGTTTATTTGTCTGTTGTTGTTCTGACTTACACTTCATCATATACATACCCTAGACATTCAACGTAGTCATCACAATATTCCAGAATAATTCTGACTGAGGTATAAATATGTGGTAGCAAGTAAGGTCATCTGTAATACACTACCCTTATTAGATACAGATACCTTCACAGCTGATCTCAGTCAGTACACTAAGTCCTCTATAAATATTTATAACATCCCACTTTACCACAATATTTCAGGCCGTTTAGTATGAGTTCTTTTGCAAGTCGGTGAGTTTTTTGACGTAGCGTCTCTGAGTACATTGATCTCCATTATAGTTCAGTGCCAATAGCAAGTTGTGCGCCATTTTGATTTTGTGAGCTTAGCAGGGTATGTAGATGATGTTGTT
This sequence comes from Oreohelix idahoensis, assembly GCA_024509875.1. NCBI lineage: Eukaryota > Metazoa > Mollusca > Gastropoda > Stylommatophora > Oreohelicidae > Oreohelix > Oreohelix idahoensis. Next base: position 144,405 of record JAMPIV010004012.1, read on the forward strand.
TAGATATTGTTAGCCAGTTATTTTGGTTTTATGCATTCGCACTGTGCCTGTTATATTTGTATGCTGATATTTGTCACATTGTTGAAAAGATATATTTGAGATTGCCAGACTTTATAAGAGTTATTCTTTATATATGGTGTCTCTAAGATTGTTTAGAGTGTGACCTCTCGCATTATAGCGCGAGCCTTCTGCACAGGAATTTAGTCGCAGTGTGGTGAAGCTTTAACTACTTTCAGTCATGTACGCTCCCCCAAACGCTACATACTTATTAGCTCCAATATTTATACAGCACTTATTCATACGACAATGGGTCATTGGTGCATGGTGAGAAATCAGGATGGGGCTTCTCTGCGAGAATAAATGGCAGGGTTGTCGCTGAACAGAGTGGAGCCTACATGACAACAACCTTCAGCATGAGAATGGAGGTAGTGGCATTTACTGCAGCACTGAGGTGGCTGTCTGAAACTCCATCAACCAGGGCAGTTATATTGTCAGACTCTCAAGCCATTTCGGAAAGTTCAGAACGGATGGCTGCGGCAGGAATGGAAAACATCAATAGAATCCTCAAGTCTTGAAGAACTGGCGTGGATTTACTGTCTTGGTCATGCAGGGGTATGTAACAATGAGAGAGCTGACAGACTGGCCTCGAGAGCACCCATAGTGGGGACACTGGACGTGGATAAGGGAGAGATACTAAGGGAAATTAATGATCGACTGCTGGATAATGACACTGCAATGGATAAATCAACAAGGCTGCGGCTGTTGGAGTTTGGCATCAAACGTGGGACTAGCAGAAACGGACCTGAGAGAGGATGCATCCGTCGTATGTACAACCAGCGTGCTACAGGTACAATTAGCATTCATACTCTTCTACATTTGCTGAGGGAGACTGAGCACCTATGGGTTTGCCTGAGTGCAATGAGATCGATTCTGATTAACAATAACAATATTAACTACATGAAATTATCAAACATACTGAACACAAACAAAATATTATCTACGTAGGCCTACTTTACTTACAAAAAATATTTAAAACAAAATATTATAGGACTTAAATCACTACTACTTCCGTCGCTTGTGACTACAGTTGTCACAGCTAAGCTGACTTCATCTTCGGACGACTAGTCAGCAGATGGTTCTGTAGGGGTTGAACAAGTTTTTCTACCTTCAGATGTAGAAGGCACGGCTACTTGGTTAATGGGACAGAAGATATTGGAGGAGACTTTAAAAAAAAAAATAATCGAGCTTGCTTTGCTACCTTTATCTTCCAAGAAGCACGTTGTAGCAATTAAGATCTTGTTCTATGTTATGGATTATCATAGAACTGTTTTCCATTTAAGGAAGGATCATGCTTCATTACGATAGCAATGACAATGCTTCTGGACAATCCAACCACCCTGAAGGAACTTGAAAGTGATATCCCTGCCTCCCATGGAATGTTGTGCACAGCGTAGAATCGATTTTTTAAAGCGAATAACGGACATCTGGCATAAAATAAAAACAGCGTTATATCAAAAAATAGCTAAACGAACAGCGTAAGACCGGGGTTTTGGTGTAGTGTTAAAGTTTAAAGGTTCTTTTCAAGATTATTTAAAGTAAGGTAATGCTATATATTGTAAAGGAAACTGAATGAGGATTAATAAAATTGGCACAAAACAAAAACTTAGTTCAAGTATGCCGGCCCCGAAATCTCTCCTCCTGTCAGGAGCGCTCAGCAAAACCGGTCCCTAATGCTGTACTCTCACCCTGTAAAAGTTAAAAATGAATATTCAGTATCATTTTTCGGAGAAGAAATAATATGTTTCTGCCTTACCCTGTACGAATTTGCATGCAGTATTTCACGTCCAGTGAGATATCTTCAGCCCAGCGACAAACTGTCCACATGCAAGGGGAATTTCCAAAACATTTCTTTTTCAAACGATTGATCTTCTGTCGACCTGTTATAAAGGGCTGACAAGTGGATTTGAGAAATAATCAATATAAGTCAATAATATAAAACAAACTAAATTTACATCTTTTATGTTGCAAATAACACATCAGTAAATTAATCAATATCTGTGCAGGTGATTTTTTTCACAAATTTTCAGCGTTCCATTTACCAAATATGAACGAGAAGGCTAAACATAAAAACAATAATAATAATAAAATACCTACACCTATGATTTGGCCACCTTTTTGAACGGCACTTTTTCTCGACAGCAAATATATTTCACAAGTACTTACTTAGTCGTTCCTCTTCTACTGTGAGGTGTAGAGATTTGGAAGAGAGAGCGCCATACTATCCAATCGGCTGTCTTCCTCCTGGCCTGGTTCCATTCTAGTCCTCGGTCCTTCAAAGATTGTCTAATGTTGTCCTCCCAGCGGACTCTGGGTCGTCCTGGAGGTCTGGATCCCTGGTTCTTAGTTTCCCATGCTTGTCGTGGTAGCCAATCTTCTCTCTTTCTGCAGACATGGCCAAACCATCTTAGTTGGGACTGCTCTACGTGGGTCTGCAGAGGTTGGATTTTTAGGCCTTGATGTAGCGGACCATGTCTCTTCTTGTTACTTTAACCACCTTCCTCAGATACCTTATTTCTGAGGTTTGGGTCTGGCTTTTGTGGGTTGTAGTCATTGCCCATGACTTGCATGCATACGTCAAGACTGGGACATAGGTGGAGTTACAATTATTATTCATTTTACATATGACATAGCTGGTTACTGTTATTGGTATCACTGGTGCTTTTTTTTTTTCTTTTTTTTTTGTAAGGCTGGCGATTAATGTTGTTAAAAGTCAGCAATTTTTGGGTTAAATATTTTTGCTGGTAGTAGCCCTTAATTCATTAGAACATGAGCTCATATAATTTTGTCAGATTTCTGTCTTGCATCTGTACCAAGGGAGTGCATTACGTCATATGCTAGCACTCGAGCACAACCCAACATACGCGAGACTTCGAGAAAAGGGTTAGAATCCCCACCGCATTACAATCGCCAGTCCCCCATTTAGACAGCGAAAATCTTTATGCAGAGGCGTATCTCTCCGATCCACAGTCCGGGGGCGAAGGTACCTCTCTCACTGCCCTACTCGACCTTGTTGCGAGACAGAAGCACCGACTTAAGGAATTATTATTTCCAAGGCTTTCCCAGAAACTTTGAAACAGGCTATTGAGGGCTTTCGTCCTGATGCCCTGGGTATCAACCCGATAAAAAAAATCAACCGCTCTCTGCTTGCAGACTGCGAAGTCCGTAGCAGAGGAAGTGCACCCGCTGTTACCTGAAAATTGCCAACAGACGCCATTAACTCCCTCAAGGGAGGGCCATGTTGATGATATGTGGGAAACCAGGGCCCCAGCTCTTGGAGTGGGAACCCTGACCCTTCACTTGATCCTTACTCACTTCTGCGGATAGAAGACAGTAAGAAGAGCTGCCTTACGACTTTGCAAGGAGCTATCTCTAACTTCTCCTGTGAAAGAGTGGGAGAAGGGAAAATACGAACAGAAAATACTACCTGTCTTTTATCAGAGGTAGAAGCTGCTGAGGTCATTTGTGACTCAGTAGAAACCCAGAGTGTGATCAGCGATCTATTTCAGAGCAATCTGAGATCTCCCCATCTACATCGCAATATACCAGTGGTCTCAAACCCGCTGACTTGCAGAAATGAAGTCGCCTACAACAGGCTACTTCAACCAGATCATTTCTATTGCCCAAGCCAGAATTGTGATTGGCAAGGCAAGAAAAGTTTAAGACCCGCCTTGGGATGACACAGGTCCGAAGGTTGATCCGCGCCCCCACCCAAGCATGGGAGAAGGCGAGACGTGGGCGAAGGAGAAATACGCGCGCGCCCCCTCTGCCAACAACTTGCTACCATCGCTGAACACGGTTACGCAGCAGCTCCGTCGCCGGAAGGCCTCAGGCATTTCAGGTCAGATAAGTACAGGAATGTGAAAGTCACCATGACCCCAGAGATGCGTAGATTTTTAGCAGAGCACGGTGTTCAGCAACTGGATCAAATCATTCTGTATGCAGAAAGGTTCCAGAATGTTCTGGCGGAAACACAAAGTCAGAAACGTAAATCATCGATACGCCACCCCCAGAAACCGCTTCTTCTTCTAAGCAACCAGCAGGGCCGTCGCGTAAAGAACCTCATCCTTCGACCCCTAATAACGCGAGACCCCCCCCCCCCCGCATCATAATAAACCTCAGGGCATGACCCCACATGACCCTTCTAGGTACAGGGGGGATAATGAGAGATGGTGTCGATTTCGTAGAGTGGTTTCCCATTGGTCAAACCGATGCCCTAACAAACCCGCCCCTCAACATGTGGCTTGTCTGAGACCAACGCGCGTGAAAAAAGGCAACACTTGGGAGCCTATAGTGTCAGAGGCGTTGTTTTCTAACTGTGGAAGTTAATGGAACTCTACGCGCAGTGCTTGTTTGACAGCAGTCTTACTTTCCCGAGTATAGTGACTAGACATTTGGTCAAGCCAGGGCAGATGACCGGAAACAAAGCCGACATTTGTGGTGTTTTGAGGGGAGATAAACCGTGGCGTCTTCCTGTAGCGCACGTTGAGGTGAAGAGCAAATTTGTGTCAGCACAATCAAGGCCGCCGTTATGACTCGGCCAGCCTATAATTTTATTATTGGAAGCCCTTATTTGGTTCTGGGCACACCTCAAGTGCCTATCTTTTCTAACACCGGGGGCCACGCACAAGGCCCTATGAGTGAAAAGGGAGAGCCCCTAGTTCACGGTGCTGCGTTGGAGCACACGAATGACTGTCTGCCGAATGATGGGTTACCGACCCCGATAGACAGTGGCAAATTTTGTGCAGAGGCGTATCCCTCCGAGAGCCTTGTTCAGCCGGATGGCAAAACAGTGGTGACGCCTATGACATTTAAAGTACCTTCGTTGTTGTCGGGATGTAGGCACCCGATGACATTGACGCCCTCGAGTGAGGGCCATACTGATAACAGTGGTATCACGTCTGCAACAGACCAGCACTTTCTTCTAAGGGCAGAAGATAGTGGACTGAGCGAACATATGTTTATAAACAGCCCTGGAGCCCCATGCGACCGGCACTTTCTTCTGAAGGAAGAGGACAGTGATCTGAGTGACCATACGCCTATGAACGGATTTGGGCCCGACGATACGAATATCTCTTTTTCTGAACACAAGCCTCGTGAAGGGGTGAGAGAAGAGAGAAAACAACCAGATACACCTGAGGTAGCAGTCTTTGAGGTGAGGCGCAACCCAGTGAGAACCCCTGATGTGGCCGGGTAGGCAGTAGAACTCTCCCGTTGACATTTAAGTGTATCTGAGGACACTAAATTACTCGACAGCAGTTTATTACCGAGGAGATTAGATACTCCTATTACCTCAGCCGACTCTGGTGGTGGTAATGACAGAGAAAGGTTAGACCAACCATGGGATGGCACTGGTGGTGGTAATGACAGAGAAATGTTAGACCAACCATGGGATGGCACTGGTGGTGGTAATGACAGAGAAATGTTAGACCAACCATGGGATGGCACTGGTGGTGGTAATGACAGAGAAATGTTAGACCAACCATGGGATGGCACTGGTGGTGGTAATGACAGAGAAAGGTTAGACCAACCATGGGATGGCACTGGTCGGAGACTAGACGCGCGTTATATCCCCAGTGCCGGAGTAGTCCAGAGAGGCGCCGAAAAACCTTCAGCGGCCCCTTTGTTGCTGTCGTTTTTGACGGAGTCATAATGGGTAAATCTATTTTATACTTTTGTCGTTTTGACGGAGTCATATAGGTAAATCTATTTAATACTTTTGTTGTAAAACTTTGTTGGTCAAAGTTGGATAATTGGGAATTAACTTCTATGACAGGTTGTTTAAAGGGTTATCTTCTCTTTCTTTCAATCGTTGTCGTGATCTGTCTGAACGATGCTCATTTTTATGCTGTCTAGGCATGCGCAGAGTTCTGAGCGCGAACTGTGACTTCCGTCATCTAGATTGTGATCTGGGCTGTCGGACGACGATGTCCGTTGTGATTTTCCTCTATATCATCATGGGGATTGGAAAGTTTCGATATGACTGAAATGTCAATGTTTTCCCCAGTGATTGTTTGTTAAGTGTGTATCCGGAAGATTCTGTATGAAGGTAAATGACATTCTTATTACTATGCCTTTGGCTGCAGAACATTTGAAATTACCTATCTGTCGAGTGAAGCTCACAGATCTTGAGAGACAGAATTTCTTCTTTGCTTCTAGTTCTAGCCAAATGAGACTATATGTTTTCAAGTGAACAGAAGCCTAATGATGATGATAAATTATTGTGGACGCCGCAGGTTGACGGTATATATATGTTTAGCATGGTTTGATCGTGCCTGCTAACAAAGGATACACAGCTGTCTAGATATTGAGGCCCTGTATTACGGCCAATATTTTCAGCAAGAGGAAATATACCTGGCGAGCTGAGCCAGTTGAATAACAGCCTTATGTATTATTGCTACGCAATTTAGGAGCTCGTTTGTTGAACGACTGAGCTAATTAAGTACCTGACGCGCTGAGTCAATGGTACGGAAGCTACATTACATATTGTAACATTAGGACAGATGATGTTTGGGTATGTCCTCGTTGATGTATGATACAAGCCTTTGATTACCAGACATTTAACAGTCATTTATTATCTATGTGAAGTCCTTGATCTTGTCGATTTGACTGTCCTGTTGATGCTACTGTCAGTTTCGTAAATAAATGTTTGAAACGTGCCAGCAGTCTTCGATTCAACATTGATTACTGCATGTGAGTGTATGGGTGCATTATTGACTTTACTAAGAGCCTCAAGCATTCGTGTTTTCGTCTACACCCACACTCAGCACATCATAATACCAATATCACAGATCTACAACATGTACGCTGTTTACTGTGAGTGACCATAGTACCCCTGGCAGTGCCTCACTCTGGTGGCCGTTACATTCCTGGCCGTTACATTTCTGGTGACCTACATCGACACCGCAACATTACACAGTCCAGGTGATAAACGACACGTTCACTCTGCCAGCTTTCACATCACTCATAAACAGTACGTTACATTTATGGTGGCCGTTACAAAACAGACGGTTACACCCTTCTTGCAAGTCTGTTTCTTGTCAGTCTGTACCTTTCTTTTCTTCAGGGCCCCATAACTCGGGACCCCGGAATTTTGATGAGGGAAGACCCCTCTTTCTGATTCCATATCATTTGGTAGCCTCGAGGGCCAAGTGGGCCTAAATCTAACTTGGGAGAAATAACTCCGAGAGGCAACCCCTCAGTATCGTTTCTAGAAGAGACACCTCTGCGTAACGCTGCTGATCAAAACAATAACATTTCCTCCACACTTGGTTTTGATATAGCCCGCGCGAGTTGCTTACGCCAGATTACGGCGATCTCACACAGAGCCCGATCCCCAGAGGTAGTTACCCCTACTAGTAACGGTAGTACTAGCCGAAAAGTCATTACCTGAGGAGACGTCTTAGGCGACGTAAGAAAAAGGGTGTGCAGAAAGTTGAATTGTGGTCACCTTGTCGTGTCCAAAATTTCTGATCCAAATTTAGCGCCCAAATAAATGTAAAGGGGAGACAATTGTGGCAACATGGATTACACATTCTGGTAACTTAGACTGAACTACCATCCCTCCTAATTTGTGTCTGATTTTTTTGCCACGCCCATTTCACTTCTTTTCGTTTCTGTAGATACAAGTGGTGTAATTGACTTGTCATTCTGGAAGCTGATAGGTTCACTCCCCTGTTTCTGTAATGTAGGTAGGAGATAATTGACGCGTCCCGGACTCACTGTCATGGACAGCGGCATCTTTATTTAGAGTTCGTTTGACCACGAGTCAAAAGCCGACACTCAGTTTGAGAGTTTAGCGGCAAAAAGTCCAGGGTCTTTGACACGGGAAACAGTTCCTAGAGAGTGTTCCGCCATGTTACGTAGCAGGCCGGCGAAGGAACGCATTTGCCAGAGACACCTGCGTTGTGAGGGGACGGTCACAAACAGTTCCCTGTACTTTGATGGCCAGAAAAGTCTGGGACCCGCTAGCGTAACCCTCTTTTCCCTGTTGCGCCAAATTCTTTGTAGCAGGTCTCATAGAGAATTCTCTCAGTAACTATTACGTGTTAGTTTACTGCTCCACTATGGAGGTGTTCAAACCACGCTGAACAGCTGTGAAAAATTCTCACTATATAAAGGCAGTCTTGTCTGTCTCTCATTGCTTCAGTCCTAAAATTCTTGCCGGGAGATAGTAGCAGACTTAACACCAGCTGCCTGCTTTTGATTATAAGAGTGGGAGATTCTGACAGTTGCGGTAAGCAAGTTTAGAAATTGATACTTAGTATACCTTTGTGCTTGGGGTAGGTGATAAGTCAGAGTAAGCCTTCATAAAGGTTTTTTTTTTTTTAATGTGGTAATTACAGCAATCATTCAACCAGAGATCTAAAGCTATAGCCAGTTTTTATTGTGATTGTATGCTACTTCTAGTTATAAGAGCCAAATGGTTGTGGGACTTGATGTCTGATATAGTTCATTAAAAGAATAATCGGTTTATTATTTATATATAGATATAACTATGTAACGGAATGTTAGAGAGAAGGAAATCTTTAACAAACACAAAAGTTTAACATGAGCAAATGTAATCTTTTTTGGCCTCAGTGGCGGTTTGCGTACATAATTTTTCTTCGCAACATGTACTTTGCATCTAAGTGCGTACTTGGGTATTAATGGGTATCTAGTCGTCATATTTGTCGTCATATGCTGTATGTAATGTTTAAATGTGTCTAACGCCCTATTACCAGTTTAGACCGGTCGGCGAATTGTGTAGAGGCAGGTGGGTTAGCCGACCTGACTGATGTTAAGGTCACGTCTCGCTAAGAGGGACAGCGGTAGGCAGTTTGTAAACATTCCTTAAACCATTCCAGCATTAGACGTCAGTACCCGTGCTGTGTAGTGTTGTGCAAAACTTACAATAAGCAGGCCTTGCACTTATTGTTGATCGGACGGTGAGCGGGGGAGAGTAAGATAAAACTGCAGCGCAGTTCAGCCTTGATCAGATTAATAGAAGGGGAGGCGTGAATGCTTTTCCTGTATCTAGTTAAGACCTGTTTATTGTTGTGACGTGCTGTAATGTTTATGTTATATTTAGCCCGATGTTATATGAGTTGTTCGTGTTTTCTTTACAGCTAACCCCGGTTAGTTCAGGCCCCACGCTGAAGCCTTAGGCCTGATTACCTTCCTGGAGGAAGGGTCGCACAATTCATCGACCCATTCACAGCTGGGTTGCACGTAACTACATGCGTGCCTAGTTCATCACCCTATTACGGGCACATTGATGAGTGGCCTTTGCTTTGAGTACAAATACTTCGCCCAACACCTAATAAGAGGAGCGCTCATGCTCCGTTTGCACCAGTTCTCTTTACCAAGCTACGTCGTCCCTTATCAGTGAGGACCGCTACAGTTGTAGTGGGCCATTACACCAAAGGTGGATTATTTCTTCATCAGTTGTTTTATCTTGAGTGTTGCCATCGCAACCCCCGATTTCATGGATTTACAGCAGAATGCAGTCAATTCACGGATTAAATCAGCAATTACCCTAGAGGAACATAGGGTTACGATTTCTCCATCGGCTAACCGTTATCCCAGTGAAGCATCACCACACGCGTGCCAACGAAGAAGGATTTTGGGGTAGAGTGCACTCAAATTGCTTGAGGGGAGGGTAGATTGTTTAAGAACCTGTGTACCTAAGCATCGAGTGAAGTGATTAGCAGTGTTGCTGACAGGGACAAGTCAGCAGGATTGTGTTTGTGTAGGTACACTTCTTTATTTCAGGTTTTTCCAGCAAAGGATTATTAATCTTATATACCCACCACAAAATTGTAGGAGCGTGGAACCTATGGGTTTTATCCGGGAGTGTTCCCAACATTTTTTTCTACTAACCTTTGGTTTGAGTGTCTCATACATTTTATACCTGCATTTTACTGACGTTTTTTTTGTTGTTGTAGTGATTGATTTCATGCTTATTTTACCAGAGTTTTTTTTCTGTTGTGATTAATATATATATATATATATATATATATATATATATATATAATATATATATATAAATATATATATATATATATATATATATATATATATATATATATATATATATATATATATATATATATATATATATATATATATATATATATATATATATATATATATATATATCTTTTTCTCGGATCAGATTTCCTTTCCTATCTGTACCTGTATTCTTTAACTTGTACTCGTACTGTTGTATGTGGATACACTGTAGTGTAATACAACCTTATCTCCTAAGTAGAGCAAGAGGCAGTGTGGCAGTAGTTGAATAAAAGGTTACTGAGTGGCGAGGGGACAGACAGTATAGGTTCTCACACTCGATAACTATAAGTCACACTTTCCACTACCAACACCATTTCTCGTCTATCATCTCAGATCTCTCTCAGATTTCGTCTTGTCTCTGACATCACACAGACTTGGTTCTCGTCAGACAGAATCGTACAAAACCCACTCGTGACAGGTTTCTCAGAACATACATAGCTCCACACAGACATAATAATAGTCACAGTACTTAGCATTCCCCGCTTGTTATTCAAACTTGCATAACGGTAAATCTTGTAGCGGCCCAGGAGAACAGTCCTGCCTTTATGGTAGATTTGTTTTCTCGGCTCACGGATAGAGCACCGAACCTGTGTATTAATACCATACCTCCCAGGATTAAGAATAGACGTTGACCCTGTGTACAGTTTGTTGAGAACTGACTTCATGCTGTATAGACGTTTTGTCTAATGTTTGTCATTTTCAAAGTGAGCTCTGGATGTACGAAAACTAGTAATTGTTAACTTTCTTGTGATTAATATTGATGTTGTGTGACATTGGATTTGTTGTACAAGGATATCTACACTCCACAGAGTTTTTATTCATTGTCTATAAATTCAATCGTATTTGGTAAATGCGCTTGTTCAAAACCTCCATATCTATTATTAAGACTTTGTAAGCTCTTACCATTTCTATGTCTACCAGTGAGAAAGAAGAGAGAGCAGGTGATACTTGAGAATGCATAAGTGAGTTGTGGGGCTTGCAAAGAGAGATAGCTTTAATAGATCTTCTTCCAGGCTGTCTTTCGATTCTCCATAATCACGCATATTATTCGCGTTTTCTCTATAATTCTTGCAGTTCACTCAAATTGTCGTACTCAACAAACTACTTTAAACCCAACTCACGACAGCATGTTCTTCTTGGAGCTTTGGACAGCTTATTTATGTGTCTTCCTTGTAGAGTTTTATTCCAAGCTATTGTCAATTCGTCTTTTATTATTCTTTTAGTTAAGCTGTTGATCTTTGTTATGCTTATCCCTACATTTATTCGGTTTATAGCTGATCTACCTTTCTTTAGTTTTCATTTCTTGTAAATATTTTCTTATTAGTTAGCTTACGTAAAATTTATTGAAGAAAATTTGTGGAATGCAAACTTGATATGGCAGTCAATTTTTCAGAGGTGCCTGCATCAACACACACAATTAAACACTTTTATTTACCCTACTTACAATAAATCCTCTGAAGGTCTGTAAAAAAGACAAAGAAAAATTAGGACTACTGTAACCTCAGGCATGTCGTACCAGGCGACTAATACAAGGTTGTACATGGGAGTTGGCAACCTCATCATGTAAGACAAATTGTCACAGAAACTACAGCTACAAGAGCATGTAACTGCTTGGTGCAGACGTTCTACAAGAAGACTAGCCTCAGTTGTGACTCCATGCTCTGTAAGGAGCGAAAAAGAAAATAATAATGATAACAAACAATAAATGGTCAGGAGGCTAATGCCATAAGCAATTATCGGCAATGGAATACACTATCTAAAATTATATGCACATATATCCTAATTATAACCTTAGCATGGGGATGGTACATACTAGTATTATTAATAGACTGGTATGTTCGTTTTTTTTAAGCATTGCGTACCTCTTTTATTACCAACTATTTTTTTTATTGATGTTTGTCACAGGATAGACTTTCACTAAGTCTATACTGGTTACCCTGTAGAGTGGTAACACTGCTATTCATCCTTTAAAACCTGCTCGGTTAGTTTTCGATTAGACGGAAGCCGGAAGAGAGCTTTTTGGCTGAAGGGTTATGCGAGATATGTCTGCCGGCCTAAGCGGTCGTTGTTGGCCTGTGTCAGCAGTTTTGCTGGGGAATTATTTGGATGCCAATTGTTGTTTAGTGCTTGCCGATTTTCATATGTGTAGGAATAGTCGATGGGTGCTAGATTGAGCTTAGAAAGGTCTAGTGATTTTTCCCTTCCTGATTATTAATTGTGATACGTTGGTTGCAATTGTGTATTGCTTTAACCTAGTATTAGGTGCCGCCTCTGAGCGATAGTTCAGTGCCTTCACTGAGGAGTTTAGGTCGGTAACCATTTTGGTTCTCATGACGAATTATAGTGTTCGCCAGGATACGTGGCAGTTTTCAGTGCTTTGTGCTGTGCCTTTGTGCTATTAGGAGAGTTGGTATGATTATCGCAAGTAAGTTGGCTTATGTATTCATTATCTTACGTATTGCAGTTTCATGCATAGTGATTGTTGTGTGTACTTCTCATTAAAGGGATATTACTGTATTTGAGGCGTTATTGTATTACTCATGTCAGCTATTGTGTGCTGTGGTACTATTTTGTAGACAATGAGCCGTGAGTTAAATCCACGGTACAAATAGGGTTAAATCCAACAGCATCTATAGATTGTTGTTCTGACAGCTGGAGGCTCTTGTCCGGGATAGTTAGAGGCCATGGGGCCGATGTTTGGATAATATGTATTGCGGACGATTTTTTTAGGTCATGAGGCCTGTATGTTATAGCGTAAATTCCCAGCGAGCTGACGTTTTGACCCAGTATGATTATTGCCATTAAATTTTTGTACACACACAGTGTTAGAAGGCTAGTAACGCCACTGTGTTGGCGCCTTCGTATTTTCCTGAACTCACGGGTGTGAGTTGTTTTCGTTTTTTTTTTTTCAGTGTCCAGTGAAAGGGTAGTGCTTATGTCAGTTTCTACGGTATTGTTTACGGTCGCATGACCTGACCCCGTTCTCAAGCGCTGACCTACTTTACCAGCACAGTTCGTTATGGCTATTTTCTGTAGGTTTTCAGTTTATTGCAGGTGAAATAGTGTGTAGTGTAGTTGCAAGTGTTTTGCTCTGTTGTGGTTGCAGGTTTGGGAAGGATTGTCAAAGTGATAGGCTAAGGTTACAGAGTGCATCAGGACGGTCAGTTTGGTATAATTCTGAGTCTTTTTGGTGGTTGTTGACATTGTTCCAGGTGGAGCAGCGGAGCTTGGGGGTTGGTACTACTTAGCTAGGGGTCCAAAAGGCATGACCAGATGCAAGATGGGAGGTAGTTTGGTCAACCTCGGTACTAGGGGGGTATGAGTTGTTTGGTAGCTGTGTTTATAGTCGATAGGAGGCTGTTAGAGGTGGTTGGTACCCCCAAGTCATCATGATGTGCTGCTGGGTCTGCCAGTGCTTCTCAGAGGTGCCCACCCAAGAGGGACTATGCTCTGACGTGACCTTCCAAAGCCGATGCCTGTAACATTGCTCTGACGTGACCTTCCTAGGCCGACGCCTGTAACATTGCTCTGACGTGACCTTCCTAGGCCGACGCTGTCAACCCAGAAGGGCTCAATCAGGAGTGAATCTGTTTGCACTGGTGCCCTGCTGACTTACAGAAGACTGTGTAGTCAAGCTGTGTAGCTGAACAGTGAAATAGTACTCATTTTCAGTGATAATATAGACAATGCTGTGTTAGCACCGTGACAGTGTACTTATTCCTGGACCATTTTTGTTTGGATCACGTATTTTCAAGTGTGGAGTCTTGTTTGTTCTGTTCATCATCTTCGTCAGTGCTAAGGATTCTGCTTACTCAAGCGCCGTTGGAGCTTCAGTTAAGTTATTGTTTGTATGTTTATGTATTATGTCATATATTGAAATTTTCTTGTTTTTCTGAGTATTTAATCTTCTTGGCTGCCTTTCTTACTGATTCTATTTTTCAGTTACTTTGATGTGTTGTATAATATAGTGCTTTTTTCTTTATCTGCTTCTTGATTTGTTGTTGTTTTCTTTCCTTTTGTTTTGTCTTTTCTCATTGTATCAGTATGACTAAGTTTGTTTGATTGTATGTTCATTGTTGGTTAATTTGATTTTGCTCTGTGTTCTTTGTAGTTTGGAGTGATTGTATGTTATATTTTGATACATTATAATATAATTGTATTGATACTTTGCTTAGGTTATTATTACTGAAGGGAAGACAGTGCTTGGTGCAAGAGTTGGCTTCTAGCACCTCATTGTTGATTGTGGTTTTCGTTGTGTCTTTGGTGTTATAGTGTATTGGTGTGTGAGTGTAATCCAGTTTTGGCCTTTCGTAGGAAAAGATTGGATTAGACCAATTCTATTAGGTGGTGGCTGTATTTGTTCTGTGGTGGAGTCTGGCAGACTAATTTCCTGCAGCTGCCCTGCATAACATTCCGGAGCCCTGTTGGTGTTATCTGTAGTTGTGAAGTGTGTAGTTATATTGTCGTGTATATTTAGTATTTCTTGTGTTCTGTTTAAATGGTGTTTTCTCTTGTCCTATCTTACTATCTTGTAAATACGTTTACAGGTATCATTTGTTTTCGTTCGTGCTCAGTCACGCATTGTAGATAATTAATCTATCTCTGCTCCTTGTGTTCTATCGTCCTGTTCCTCGTGACTGTCACGTAGGGTTTATATTCATTTAATTTCCTACACCTTCTTCCTATTCTTTCACATAAATTCTCTCTTTTATTATCTCTGTATTTTTTTTTCTCCTGTGTATTTTTCATCCATTCGTTTTGCGAATATTATTTTCATATAATTCGCAAACTTTACCTGTTTTCCTTTCTCTTAAACTGAGAATCGCGCTAGGACGATATTACGTAGATGTCAGGGCTGCAGGGCGTCAGAAGGCGTGATAAGTCGGTTCGCTGAACACAGGACGTAGCAAATCGTCTACATTCTCACCGAGCGCGCGAGCTTCTTCTCGGCATTAGTCCCGGTGAGGTGTGATACTTTACATCTGCACCGGTCAGTATCCAGACATCTGTCTGGAAATCCCAAACTGACACGGCGCTCACTTGGGCCATGGTCAGCTGTAGTGTGAAAACTGCCCTGAAATGGAGTCAGGCTGTCTGGGATTTGCACTCATGTAGTTAGGTTGCTAGATAAATACAGAATACTGCTTAGCGACAAGATTCTCAGTTTGTTTCGGGCAATTTTGTAGAACTTTCTTGACTTCCAGGATATTATTTTCTGCTTTTTTGCTTATTCTTAAGTTGTGCGACTACCTGTAATTCTGTGGTTGAGGTAATTAATATGATAGATATATAGATTTTGTGAGTGTTAAAGTGTTAAATCGCTAAATTCATTTTAATCTATTTCTTTAGCGCAGAAGAGAAATAAAGTGGTAGGCTATTATATTTTCTAGGGAAGCATTCAGTGGAAAGCAGTAGGAAATTATAATTTCTAGCTTATAACGGCAATTGTAGTATTATGAATTTAATTTAACTGCTAACTACTCAGTCGCGTGTCTTTTTCTTAAACTAACGTATAAACTCTAGGAATCGAGCCTCATGAATGATG